>VWPW01011263.1:379812-515808 GCA_013389825.1 Crypturellus undulatus
GCGCGGCCTCCCCCGCCGCGGTGCCTTCGCGCCCCGCGGCAGCGCCGGGTCGTGTCCGCCGCGGGCGCCCGCGAGAGGCGTTTTCGCGCCCGCCCTCGCGGAGAGCGCAGGGCCCCGCGCTGAGCTAAGGGAGGCCGAGCAGCGGCTGCCGCCCGGTTAAAAACAAAACAAACAAAAAGAGCGACCCAAAAAAACCCTAATTCAGGATGTGGGCGAGTGACGAGCAGGGCGTGAAAACATTGGGAATCTGCGAGCGCCGGGGTGGCGGGGGGCACGGAAGTTTTTCGGCAGTGCCGTTAGCTGCTGGGCGCTGTGCTGGTAAACGGCCCGGGGCGGCTGCCCGCCTCCTGTCCTGGCGATGCCACCGCGAGCGCCGTTTCGTGAAGATCCGCGAAACTTCTCTTGCCTCCGCTGCCCCCGCTGCCGGGGGGTTGTTCCTGTGGCTGGTTGCAACCGTGATGAGCTGCTTCCCAGGTTAAGAAGAAATCACCAGAACTCCCAAGGTTGCCAGAGCGTTCAAGCGTACCCTGGCCTGAGCAGTGCATTCGGGGGCTGAGGCCTGTGAGATGTTTTGTTGCCTGCAGTGCTTGAGGTCAGGCTGTGCCCTGATAGTATTTGCGTTTTTACATCCCAGCCATTTACTGCAAATTAAAGGGTTTTCCTTGAGCTTCATCCAAAGGTCCTGTGGTTCTTCGTGTGTCTGGTGCCACTCGGTGCTAGCAGCCACATCCACCCCAGGAAACCAGATCTCTTAATAGAGTTTCGAAAGGAAGTGATTTTTTAAAGTTCAAACTTGTTAATTTTTTCTTTTTTTTCAGATATAAAGTACTAATTTTTTTTGGTACCTAGAATTATTTTGATACATGTTTTGCATTAACAATTGCCTTATAATAATGATTAAATGTTATCAGTAGTATAACAAACAAAACTAAGAATATCCAAATAATAATAAGAGTATTAAAATAATTCAAATCTTTGGTCACAGGTATTTTCAAAACAAGCTGCATATTTGTTCACAGGCAGAGTTACACTAGGAAGAATAGCTCCAGGTGGATCATTTGGGAAAGTTTTGGAGTGTAGCTAGTCTTTTTAAAACCTACACTGCCAGTTTGAATAATATGAGTAATTTTCTAGGTTGGCAGTGGTATTCAAAGAAAAAAAAATCCATAATAAATAATAAAGACTTATTTTCTGTCCAAAATACCGGAGTCCTCCTTTCTTAGGTAAACTGTTGGGAGCTGGATGTCTAATCCAAAAGCAGATTAAGAGAGAAAGACACCTGTATAAGAAAGGATGGCTTTGACTGGTAAAGATTCAGTTTAATTATAAAACAAATTTGTCAGTTTCTCAAACTTTTTTTTTTCTATTCATATATTCTACTCATACCCCTTATTTTTTTGGATGCGAGTATTTGAGTGAGTAATTATTTCCCGGATCCAGAGGGTAAGTGCCCCGGTGTCTTCAGCTGCGGGCCAATAGCAGCATAAGTGGAAAACACAAAGTTCTTGCAATAGCCAAAGAAGCCCATTGAGCTAAAGATGTTTTTCTGTTTTCTACCATCTTGCCTTAGGTAAGGTCTTCAGTAGAATATCTTACGTGTGAAACAACAATTTGGTCTTAGGAATACTCAGAGAACAGAGAACTACAATAAGGGATTTATGAAAAATTAGGATCTTTAAGGCAAGGCAGACATTCAAAAGCGCAAAAAACACTACTTTCCAATTGGATTAATAGGCTGATGCAGTTAATATGCGACCAGATGAGTATCATAACCTGCACAAACAAAATACGTGTTTTCTGCATTTGGAGCACAGATAAAGAGGAAGGACGGTTAAGGTCTACAATCATCTCTATAGGGTACCAGTGTGTATCAGTTTGTCTCTGACATACCATGCAACTTTGTGCTTGGAATAGACTTTTTTTGTATCCAAATGTGTCAGCAAACAGCTATATCCTAATGAGAGTAACAATTTATTGCCAAGGTTGAACCCACTTACATGTGCCCCACTGGCCTTGCAGTGTGGCCGCATAGGCAGACAGTAGCAGGATTGCTCAAATAAATTGGTTCCAGGTTTAAAAACACATACTGAAATACAAGCTGGACAATTCATATCCCCAGACCGCATCTTCTTGTAATATTTTCTACTTATATCAGTGTATTACTTTTGCATCACATTTGTTAGCTTTTGTTCAGAATGATGAAGACTAGACATTTGGGGTTAGTAATACAAATCTTTTCAAAAATATGTCCTTTTACCCACAAAATCCTAAAATCTGGAACACTGGTTAGTTCTAATTACTTTGACTAAGGTCTTCTGTTGATGAATTCTTTATTTTGATATGTTTCCACCTTTCCTTATACTGAAACATATCAATACACGATTTCATAACTTTGAGTCCTGTTTGTGTATATAACAAACCTGTTGCCCAGAGACACGGGTCAGAGACCAGATTATGAGTGTTCATTGACAATAAAGCCAAAGTTTTATCTTGTTATGCCTATCTACCTGCGTGACCTAGGTTACTATGCCTCTCTGACAACTATTCTCCTTTTAGCTCATTGTCCTGAATGTTGGTTGGAGGTTAATGCCTATGTCTTTTTATTGCTCTTTACAGACATGTAATTGCATATGATTGCATTTTAAGGGAATATACTCACTATTGTGCAATGATTCTGCCATTTTGCCTGTCTATAAGTTGTGGGTTTTTTACCCCATATCTTTAAGGTATTTTAAAAATTAACATCTTAATAACTTTAGTTTTATGTGAATTTAAGATGATGATTCAAAGGAAAAGGGAAAATTAAAAATATAAGGAAGATCATTTGCTTAATGATCACTGAACTGCATGCCTTCTTTTCCACTTCCATTAAGTGCAATTTAGAAAGTGCATTTGTCATCATCTTACTGTAACCTGCAATTTATTATAACTGTTTACAGGAACTCGCTTTTTCTAGGTGGTAAATATCCAGGCAGTTAAGGAGAATAATAGCCTTTCAAAGAAAGCGATATACACAAGAACATTGTAGACTGTTGTTTGTTTTGATAACTATGGCCCGGTTTTCTAGTTCTTGCATTCTTTAATATATTTCTTTATATATATATTTAAATAATCTATGTAAGATCATTTATTTCTTCCTACATTATAATATTTATTAAAAACATTTTTATATAACATCATCACATGTAATTTATGGGTATTGCAGTACGGCAAGTGTTCCACTCTATTTTCTCATTTATTCCTGTTGATATTTTGTAAATAAATTCCATTTCCATTACAGTGGCTCATGTATATAAGTTTTTCATAGTGTTATTTTTCCCTGCTGCAGAGGGAACTCTTACCACTCCAGCTTAATCTTACTGTAAAAAGAACAAAAATGTGAAATATATAGGAAGTTCTTTCCCCTTGGAGTTAAGTTTGCACTGGTTACTGGCATTGCTGAAAGCAGCTGAAGGTAGAAATTAGGAGTTAATATTTCTTTATAGCTACTGAAGACTAACTATCCATCCCATACTTATCAGGTACCATATTTTAAGCAGAGAAGTGCTACTGCTTCTATTCATTTTTTGGTTATGTTGTGATATGCTGTATCTTTATTTGCATGTATTTATATGCATATGTCTTAAAAAATGCTTATTTATTTAAAACTGTCCTGATTTTTTTTCAAAGAATTTAATTAGTAAAATTCTAACTCATTTTTTTTTCTACTGCACCATGCAGTGGTTATACAAACTCAACAAGATTTTTTTGTTTTTTTTTGACACAACATATATTTATAGTTTGGGTCACCAATGACCAATCTATATAAATGTAACTATTTGCTAGTACATTGAATAGTAAACAAGTGTTAATAAAATAAAAGAGAAAAATAGATGGTATGTTCTAATGCTATTCTGTAAAATAATTCTTCAGAAAATGAATCCATTCTGAAAACAAATTTCCTAGTATCTCAAGGGAAATTAAGGAAACTTGGGGAAAATATCTTTCTTTAAGACTGTTTATGGAATATTTAGAAATAATATACTTCACAATATATTCCTGTTTCTAATTTTCATCTACTTTTGAGTGCCACTCTCATCTGTTTATTCCAATTCAAGAGGAAATATACTTTACAGTGATTGATGAACTTTTCTGAAATTAAGATACTTAAATCCGTTGCAAGATTTTCTATTGATGATAGCGACATTTGCTTCTAACACAAGCATAACTTAGTATTTTTGAAGATTGAAATTGTCTAACAATTTTATTATGGCAGTCAACAGAGTTAAAACAGCACAGTGACATTTTGGGTAACTGCTCAGGAGGACTGAAGTCTGCTTTGTTGGGTAGGGGGGAAAAGGAGGACCTTCTGTCTATTGACCAGAAACTGAATAAATTCAGAGTAAATGGACCTCACAAATGGTGTTTATTTTTACAGTCAGGCAAGCAATATGTTACTTTTCTGTGAGTACACACTATAAATTATGAGAATAGTTGCTACAGTGCATTGGGTAAGCAACACTGTGAGTAGGTCCATGCTCTTAGGTGGATCTCCATGGATCTTGTACTGGGCTTGCTTGTGGTGCCTGTGCTACCTGTGGACTAGTTCAGGCCTTCAGTGAGTCATACAGATGTCTGGATGCAGAGGATGGGCAATGTGGAGAACTGGCTGTGCTCACAGCACTTCTATAGCAGCACTGGTGACACAACCCATCCAAATTTCTTGGCACAGTGAAGTCTAACCTGAATCAGGACACGGCTAACAAAGACAGTGTACGTGAAACCTGTATGCTCAAGGCTACTGTGCTGCATACAGGCTCTTCTTATCCATTTTCCCATCAAAATACTATAGAGAACACTCTTGTAGCCTTTCTTTCTATACCACAGAAATAGAGCAGAACCTCATAACCTCTTCAGCTTGAAAAGCCTTCTTCTTTAAAAGGTGAAAATCTATATCCAGTCAGATTTTTTTATGGGTACTAGTGTCAGACTGTCTCTCTAAAGAAGACGTATACTTAACATTTTTATTCTTGTAACCCAATTCATTCTATTTAAATTCCTTATCCTTCTTTAGAATGTAATCTCTGGGCTTGGCTTTGTAGCCAAGTATTCACAGTGGACTAACTGGCCCGAGGATTACAGAGCTAACCATGAGACAAGAATTTTTCCAGCAAATGTCAAAACCAAAGCAAAACAACCCCAGTTGTCACCTTATAATGCCTAAGTGCTCTGAACACTTGGTTATATGGTTGTCATAGGTTTGGAGGATCAACTGAAATTTATGTGATTTGACTGAGATTGTGACAAGGGAATGCATTTCTAAATGTCTTGATTTCCAAGTTTCCGTGTCTGGAGGGTGAAATCGATCAAGAAGATCTTACAGCCTAACTCTTTCTGCAGGGTAGAGCTCATCAAAAATATGTGCTCAGAGCTTTTTAAATACGAAAATACTTGCTTACAAATAAACATTTTTTAAAGAATCTTACTATTAAACAGCATTGTTTAAAAGGAAAAGAAATAGTTCATTTTCTCATCTTTGAGAGGGAACTGCGGACAGAATAAAAACATGAAAAGGTGTTACAAAAATGTTTACTCTTCATTTTATTTTCATGGGGAAAAGTCTTTTGGAAAACTTAAGAGGTAATATTGTTTTTACATTTTTTTTTCTTTGGCTAGCTCCTGTTCAGACATTGTAAGGGCTAAGCACACAGCTGTGTTTAAAATCTTTTTATTAAACTAACTAAAAATAAAAGTTGGTAAGACATCAAAAATCATACCTAGTTCACTAGACCACATAAAAGAGGGCAAAGAAAAGTGTAAATATGAAATCAGAATGTTCACAATGGATTATATTAAATTAAAAACTGTCTAAAAAGAGTAGTAGCAGGTGTGCTTAGAAATTAATGTTGTTCTACTTTCTGCATAATAAATAAGTGTTCCTCCTGGCTCTAAGTGTTGCAACCATTTCCCTAGTTATGGAAAAACAGGTCAGATGGGTTCTTCTTAGTCTTCACAAACAACACTATATTAAAAAAAAAAAAAGCCTATGCCCCCCAAAATGCATTTATGAGTACAGTAAATCTGAAGCTGAACAATTTGGATTTACCTTGATCATCCTTTTTCTTCCAGTTTGTAGAAAAGACCCACATTTACTTTAATAGTGTAGGATTGTATCTCTAGTGCCATGAGCAATTTCTCTTGATTTCAGAACTCCCACTGACTTCAATTAGATCAAGGATTTCTCCAGTATTCTCATTTCTCATGGGCTTATCATTACATAATGTACTTTTAGCTAGAGAAAGAGTTGCCCCAATACTCTTGTTTCTCAAGAGCTTATCATTACAGAATATACCTGCAGCTGCTGGTTTTAATTGAACATAATTTGTAAATAATTTTAACTCATATTTATCATGCTCAAATTCAAAAACTAATTGGAATTATTTTGGGATACATCAGTCAAGCAATATGCTTCACAGACTTCTGGAATAAAATTCCATGTCATTGAAGAAATAATATTTAAATCTAGTTGGCTCACAGATGTTGACTATGGAACTTGAATCCAAAGGGAGTTTTCATTAGCTGCAAATTAAAACTATCAATCTTGGCCTCTGTTATGTAACCAAGAAAAGATGATTTGATGCTCTCCATTTCTGAAGTGGAAAGTGCAAAAGTTCTAACTGGTGAACTTTTTTTTCAGCAGAAAAGAGTCTAAACATGCTCTTGATATACATGCTTAAATATGGTTCTCTGAAAACTGAAACCTCTCTCTCAAAAAAAGACTTCTACAATTTTCCAAAACGTTTATTAATGTCCCAAGAAATAGTAAAATAATACTGTTAAAATATTTGTTGTACCTGAAATGTAAGGCAGAATGGAAAAGCCTCTGTTATTCACGCTACACCTTTTTATAGGCCTTGTCTTAAGTCAATCACCATAAGTGGTATTTTATTTAATAGAAAACATTCTACTATTCTTCTGCATAGCTTCTCGATTACACATACGATAAGTGCAAGTATAGGCAAAGTGTCACATTTAGGTTCACATGCGTAAGAATGTTTTATATAAACAGTTCGTGAAATTTGTTTTGTTCTTCAGGAATAATACTGCTAATGAAAACTATCACAAAATATATCTTAATTTTTTAAAATAATACACAAGGGGATAAGATGAAGTTTTACAGCTTCAGAAGCACAAAGAGAAAAATCTGCATATTATGACTAGTTTACTATGTTGTTCTTAGTATGCAAAACAACCAGGAAATATTCTACCAACTTCCCTGGCTGCTATTCAATGACCAAAGATAGAAATCTAGTAGCAAATGAAAGATCTTTTGTACAAGCCTACTTCTTTCCCAGAAGCATTGGAGATCTCTAAAAAAATTCACTGTTTTATATTTATGAAACAATGAGGGTTTTTTTTCATTGTAGTTATAGAGTATCAAAGCCCTTTTAATAATTCTGCTCAACTCTGGTATGTAAAGATGCAAGTGACTGATGGCCTGTTTAGGAGGAAAAATAGACTCAATGGATGCAACCTGGACATGCTGAAGATTGTATCCTGCTGTCTTTGATCTCATTCAAGAACTTCATCAAAGGAAAGGGCAGCACAGAAGATATAATGTGTTGTTCCAAAGCTGTAAATTATTACTGACGCAAAATAACATTTCAGTATTTTCTTCCCACTGCAGATACAGTAGATTTGAACCTGCTCCTCAGTATACACTAACATCTACATCTGAAGACATAAAATAATGGTGATATAATCTTAAACTCCAGGACTGAAGGCTGAATTTGATAGAGAAGTCTATTCTTTCAGAAAAAAAAAAAAAATAGGCAGTTGTTTTGTTTGCAAAATATGCCCACAAAGTCAGTACACAAACACAGTCTTTTTTTTGGGGGGGTGGGGGGGGACAGGGAAAATAAGTTTAACTGTATTTAAAATTTCAGAGCAGAAAATGCTTCCTTTGATGGAAGAAATGTCAGTCTACTCAGTATCATGCATTCAGGGCAGATTTTTAAAGACGTCAGTTAGACACCTCGTGGATCTTCAGGCCTTTGAAAAAATATTCTTCCTTGCTGTGTTAGGGTTTTCTGAACTCAGAAATTCTTTTCTTTTATGACTCATCTCTATCATCTATTTCCTGTAAATAAAACGTTATCTTGGTTTTATAAATATGTTGATAAGCAATGTGGAAAGCATTCATCGCTGAAGTTGAAGGATACTTAGCAAAAAAAATGAACAGAATGAATTGAGGAAAATTTATTTAAATAGTATTCAACAGCTACAAAAAATGTAATGCACTTTCACTGTGATTAGACCAGAGAGTTTATTTTATCCTGTATGAAAAGGATAAAATCTTTCTTTATCTAATCTGAGACAAAATGATAATGAAACAAATTTATTCAGAGGCATATTACGGAACTAATTTTAAGCAGTTATGGAACACATTGACAAAAACAAAATTCTGCTTTTTTCATAATGATAGCATGTTAAAAAAAAAAGTTTAAAGAACACACAGTATATAAATGTATACCTCTGGGAGTGATTTTTATACTCTGATACTTAGGATAGAGGTTTAAGTATGAATAGCCTGTAATGTTCTATAGTCAGAAACAAAGACTTAATTCCTTTTAAATCCTTGGCAAAGTCATTATTCACTTCAGGAGGACTGTGACTTCCTCCTTGTTGCCTAAATATTAATTGGAGTGTTCAGTCTTATGCATACTCCTGAGTATAAAACAGGGTAATAATCAAAAGGTAAAACTTCATTGTGAAATCTTCCTGTTCATATTTAGAGGAAATTAAATTCTTTTTTATTAAAAACATTCAAATTATCTAAATGGAACATCTAAAGCAGAATTAACGTAAACAAAAGAAAGTTTTTTAAGTTACTTTAGAGGAGGCCAGTGCTCTTGCAAATTTCCTCTACTTAATGTTGTAAAATACTTTTTATTACTGTTTATTACACCAGAGTATTGATGGGACTGTTCTTTATTCTTAGTGAATCAGTATCAGTGAAGTCAACTAATTTTTCGAGAGTTTCCAGATTCCTAAGAAATTTTGCGCTTCTCTCTTTCTGGGGGAAAATAACTAACTAACTAAAGTGCTACACTGTGCCATAAGAGAAAATGTATCTATTCGATTGGATTTAGCCTACTCACTATCACAACATGTCTTTTTTATCTCTGTTAAAACATCTATTGCTTTCCTGACCTTGTTTATTTAGTGCACTGTATTGCCCTGTATCTGTCCTGTCCTTTTTGTTGTTTACTACTCCCATGGTCTTTATGTCATGCGCAGAATTTTCTGTTATTTTTCAGCTCGATAATATAATGTTATACTGGGTCTAAGATGAATCCAGTAAAATTCCACTAGAAATTCCATGGCAATTTTTCACTTGCTTTTATATCTGCACATCTATCTATTAGGAAGCTTTAAATCTGAGGGTTTCTAATTTCTTAATCAAATTGTTAGTCAATATTAAGTTACATGTCAGTTAATTGTATTGTCTTTAGGAAACAATTTTTACTTTCACAAGAACTTAGGTTAGCTTGATCAGACCTATTTTTCATAAAATCAGAATGTTTCACAACTGGTTAGATTTCTCTCCTTCAAGGCTTGCGTCACTGGACCCCACAACAGGCTTGCAATTACTGAAGTTTCCCTTTATCCTTTTTTATACGGTAGTGCATTATTAGCTTTTCCCTCATTCCTATAGAAATTCTCCGGTGTTTGTGAACACCAAGGAAAACTTTGTGGCTGATGACAGTTAACGTGTGCATGAGGGTCATGTGCGTGTGGTGGAGGAAAGAGGGGATGTTTTTCAGAGTTTTAGTAGTGCTTATGGCATATTTTTTTTCAGATTATCTATTCCGGTAGGGTATACGTACGCATTTAGCGAGAACGCTGACGTAGCTCATGGGCTCTCACAGCGGGGAGTGCCGCTGCCTCTCTGGGTGTGCGAGCCGGGGAGGACGGCACCTCTCAGGAGATGTGGTTAATTTAGCTTCCTGCCCGACCTGAACTCTGTGTAATATAAAACCAACATTCATTAGCAGGATGGCAATTTTGAAACCAATACTCTGCATGATTTGATGTGCCTTATTACACTTAAGCTGATCTGATCTACAGATTTCACCAAAAAAAAAAAAAGGGTCCTTTTTCCTTCTCCATTCTCCAGCCCGAGCAAAGTATTCCCGATGCTTCCCTTGAATGGCATCTAGAGTCTAGAGGCTGTGTGGCTATAGGTGAGGGGCAGCTGAATTCCTGAACCAAAGCCAGGATCTTGCAGGGAAGACATTGGATTTCTGACAGGGCAGCAAGGTAATCTGACTCAGATTGCTCTGTGATTGCTAGAGCTGCTACAAGGGTGAGTGGGGAAGGGAGAAGCGGAGACCTGCCCTTTTATCAGCAGCCCACGGTTAGAGTAGGTTAGGTGCAGCCTGGAACCACATCCTTTGGCTGCAATTTCGCAGTTGGCAACTCCCTCAGCAACCCCACACCTCCTGCTCTGGCTGCGGTCCCCACTTCAGCCCGACCTGTCAGCTGTGCCAGGGCCAGGGTTTATGTGACTGCAGAGGGAACAAGGATCTAGGTGAAAAGAAACATAAAGAAAGAAACCCTTTCTTTTCTGCAGGAGTCCTTTCCCCTCCAGATCATTTTTTCAGCCTGGTTCCCAATGCAGCTCTTCTACTTGCAGCATAGGTGGCACGGGGTCAAGCAAGAGAAGAGGTAGCTGCTCCTTGAACAACACTCCTACATTTGTTGTGGGTAGGTGATTCTACTTCTCCAGCAATAAGTGGAGTTTGGGGACCTCCCAGCCTGCTGTCCCTTGGAAACAGCCACTCTTGGTTACATCAGCAAGCATTATCAGATTCACTTTTCCTAGCCTGTCCTAGAAAGCTTGTCTTTTATTGCAGCTGCAGAGAAGGCAGATCAGGATGGGGACTGGCAAAAACTAGGCAGCAAGAGCCAGGCTATTGCTGCTCTTTGCTGCTGCTGCTGCGGTGAACAGAAGGCAGAGGGAAAGGCAGCTGCTGCTTCCAATGAGGAAAGCCAGGTCATGAGCTGTGAACTGTACCATATTGTCAAGGAAAATCACAGCAGGACTTTTCTGCCATTAAAGGAGCCAACAAAACTTTTTTTTTTTTTTTTTTGACAGCAACAATTTTTTAAAGAATTCTTTCATTTCAAATAATTTAAATGATGACAGAAGACTAAGCAAATGTTGGCACTTCTTAATCACTTTATAAATTGCTTAATAAAATATCACTTTATACAGTGAGATAAAGACCCCACTTGTCTTTGAAATCTTTGAACTGGGATTTCCTTCGCCAAAAGCACACCCACAAAAATGAGAAAATGCACTTGTCATGAAGCACGTTGATTACAACTAAACTCCCTTTTTTTTGCTAGATTCTTCATAAAACAGTAATGTCTTTTTGATCAACCCATAAATTCAGTGCATTTTGTCTCTAGTTATCACCGGACTAAGCCATGTGCTACTTTTTGTAGATGAGTTCTGGGAAAATTATACTGTTACGGTAAGGGCAGAGTAAGTGAGTCATAGGCACGTCACAGAGGTGGAGAGTGACTCAGGTGAATGACTCTACCAGTTCAGAGCATTTCTGTCCTTGTACCTGTGTTGTGCCGTTCGTGCGCTGCTGTTGGTGGCTGCGAATAGTAAGACAGCTAAAGGATGTAGGAAAGTGATGTGTTTTGAGCAAGGTTAAACAGTACTTCAGCAGCAACAAGCAGTGATTTCAGATTTTCCAGTCTGCTTTACAGGTGTACAGTGAGGATGTATAGTAATCTTTGTCTGATGAAAATTGATTTATTTTGGTGAAATTGTACTATGCACATTACTGGTGAGTCTGTTGGTAGCCAGTCATTCACTGGTACAACAGAAAGTGAATGTGAACCTCACAGTGAAAACTTTCACATTGCTAGTGCATAAGATAATCACTGTGGTGACTTTATTTATTTATGGATATTTAAACCGTTTTACCTATCTCTACCCTCTAAGACACAGATTCATCACACTATAGTGTGAATATTTATATGCAAGTAGTTCTCTCCAGCTCTCTAAGGATCTGTGATCCCTTCATATCAAAGCTTAATTTGTATATGATAATTTACTCTTAAATGTCTTTGCAATATTGCCCTAAGCAAATAGGCAATGCATCTGAAGGGTCATTTTTTTTTCTCTAAGAATGAAATTTAACAGAGCATTACTTACACTTCAGCATTCATCTGATAATCAAAACCTATTTCACTCATGTTATTTTTAGATATCATTAACTCTCAGGGGAAACTTAGATGTTATACTCCAGTCTGGGACTCACTTACACAGATTCAAAAGACAAAAGCTTCATTGTCTGCTCCAAGATAAAACTGCTGGAGGCACTTCTCCTGTGTTTCTAATGAACACCATATGAAAACAACCAGAGAACAACTATTTACTCACATGCCGTAATCTACTGGATTTTAATATACAAACCACTTCCTTTGCCATGCCAATGAGCATATGATGCTGATATTATACCTGCTAGCCTACTTACAGGACATTTTTTTTTATTTATTTATTTTTGCAATGGCATAAATTATGCTATTTTTGAACCAAACTCTTATTGGTGGTGCTCTGTGTGAGGACAAAAGATACTGTTATATATAGTTTATCATACTTAAACACATCAAAGAGCAATAATATTTAACAGGTTTAAATATTACTAAGTCATTCTTGCTCGTTTCCTCATTTCAAAGGTCAGATTTGCTGTTCGATAATACCACAATTTCTATTGTTCCCTGTGCTAGAAGTTTCTCATTTGCCTGGTTAAGTATAAATTGGAGAGCATGTTGGAAGGGGAATGCATAATCTTATAGACCTTCTTTAGATTGAACATCTGTTATAGGTTTGGATGTGGATTTGGTGAATGGATTCAATGACATGTAGACTTACTTTCCAGTCTTGTGTTTCCGCTGCGTCTGATCCATACCATGCAGAATATTTCTTCTGGAGCCTCCTGGCATAACAACTCTAGCCATGATATGAAATACATCAGTGGCCTTTACCATTCTGTTGCAAAATGGAGGGTAATCGTAGCTGCATGGGAGAATATTGGTTTTTTTTTTAATCCTCTTACACCTGTGCAGGCGCCTACAGTGGTCTGTACAGTGCTATGAAGACAAGCACGTTTGCAAACACAATACAGGTGCAGACACATACAATTTCCATGTATTTTTTTTATTTTGCAACTTCTAACCAGTTATTAATTCTAAATCACTTTTAGTGATTTTTAATAGATTTTTTAATAGAAAAAAGAAAATCTAATCTTGCTTTAGGAAGTATAATTTTGTTTTATGATGAAAAGCAACTTGTAGAAAATCTTCAGCAGCTAACATAGTTCTCCATACTATATCTTATTTAAGAAAAACTAGTACAGAGTCAGGGAGTGACAAGATGGACAAAGGCAAAAGTATAGAAAATGACTTGCAATTTTCCAGCTTCTGTCTGGAAGTTTCAGAACAACCAACCACCATCAGTTTGACATTACCAAGCTTGCTACTAAAGATAGATAGCTTTCATTCAGTGAAGAATGGAGTGCTGAAAACTACCATCAAAAGCCAATGAAGTGAGGTAATGCATTATTTATATGCATCCTAGGATGGGAAAGTGACTTTCAAAGCTGAGAGAGGTGTTTTGAAAAAAATATTGCTTCCCCTTGAAAATAAAAATGCTTTCTGTTGAACACAATATGTTCAAGTAAAATGGATAACAAGTATATCTGATTGTGTGAATGTTCAGTTCAAAGGAATGTGAGGTCACTGATAGGATCTGATGTGTTCAAGTATATTTTTCCTATGAAAAGCTTGAAAATTAAAATCATAACTTGTAAATAGCTACAACTCTTTTGACTTCATTTTAATTTGAGCTAAACATTTAACTTCTGTTAAGTAAAAATAGTATTAGTAAGAGCATCCTAATATTACTGTGCAATGAGAAACAGTTTTTACATTGTTAGAAGGGCTTTAGCAGGAAAAGTGTTACAGGAACAGTTATTTTAAGTCTTGATTTTTCCTACTTACACCTTATCCTATTCTGTCTAAGACTGTAACTAATGGTGTGACATCTGGCAACCATACTACCTCAGGCTGCGACCTTGTCAATCCTTGTAAAGCTGTGGGAAAAGTATAACAGTGTAAGCATCAGGTTTGGATGTTTTTTTAAACCGTCTAGAAGCACAGAATCAAATATAGACACAAGCTACTCAGCTTTTTAGTCTCAGAAGAGCTAAATCTGCCTTCCGCACAACAGATTCTTTCAAGAGTTGCAGTTAGGTCTGATGCAGGCAGAGAAAGTATGCGGCTGGGTTTTCTGGGGAAAGGAGGTCTTAGAGCTCACAGTAGGTCTACTTCATGTTTCCCATTAATTTATATCATCCACCCTGAGAAAATAAACAGCAAAAGAAAGCAGATTGTGAAAAGACGTGAAGAATACTACTGCAAAATTTTGTTGGTGGAAAACATTTTGCAAAATTGTGTACTTTTGCTGTCTGCCTGAAAAGCATGCTGATTGCATTGCTAAGTTGTTAATATTAGAAAATAAGTGCTTTGTTATCTGTGTAGGCCATTGGTTCACAATCGTTTTCATTCTTCAAATTGCACATATCCTTTCTTCAACTTGGCAAAAGGGAAACCAACATCCTTGACTTGCTTTCTGGCAGAGGTCGTGTTCTGTTAGATGACATGGAGTTACAGAGTAAGGTGCTTTGCTTAGTCTAGGTGGAGTTTGTAACAGTATCTCCTCATTGCACAGCAATGATCGTTATCAAACCTTTTCCTTTAGAAAGATCCCTTTGCATTAAGCATTGTGAGAAGTGGCATTCAGAGTAAGCAACTCAGTGCAAAGAGGCAAGTCAGGAGGAACTCTAGGAATAATATTAGGCATTTAGATAAAACTGATGACAGTAAAGGGCAGGAAAGAAATTCTGAGAGTCTCAAAAACTTTCAGTTGCCCAGGTACTGGCTTCCCTCTCTTGTGACCATCATGCAGATATGTCACCGTTTATTTTTTATTTTTGGTTAAGAAAACTTCTCAAGATTTTCAAATTGTCACACAAAATTCTCTTGGACTGGCATATTATCTGGCAGTCGATATTTAAAGAATTTTGGGAAGTATTCTGGATATCTGAAAGCTTTTGCTAGATGAGGAGAATGGCAGAAATGTTTGCCTTTGTATTTTCAGAGGTGCGATTGAAGAGTTCAATCACTTAATGCGATATAAGAAAAGCGTTTGTGAGCTTGCAAAATGAAACTACCTGTCATCACTCCAGTAAATTCCAGTTGTGAGGGAGCAGCTATCATATTTTCTACCAGTCTTATCCGACGAAAGAGCGTGTTTGGCGGGGTGTTCAATGGTATCTGCTACACTCTGATGTTTGACACAGGTCGAGAGGTTTTGATGGCTAATTACTACCAGAAAGCAGAAGCTTTAAGACGGTCTTGGAATCTATTTTTCTCCTCTGTCAATGGAAAACACTTGAAAAAATATCTTTGTCAGGATATTCATCTTTCAAAAGCATTATTGTTTACCACACTGTTGAGTTGCCTGAGACAAAATCCGAGGATAGAGTTTTCGAACAACTACTCCTAACACAGGAGCCATAAAATCAACAGGAAAAATCCTTTGGCTGTGAACAGTGTATGGAATACAATACCATGTCTTTTTTCTTCTGAAGATTGGTGTTGGTATTGACCTTATTTCTCTATGTTTATCAGCAATACTATCCAAATGTTTAATGTTTCTACTCAGATCATCATTCTTTTTTACTGAAAATTACTGCCACAAGCTGATATGTTAAATGTCCTTCAGCTATGCTTCTCTTTATCTAAATTGGGTGATGGTAAACACTGAAGCAAATCCCACTAAATATAGCATTTTTTCGTTATTTTTCTTTTTAAGCTCATGTGTGCATGGATGACAGGTCTTTAGCAAAAGAATATTTGCAACACTCCACATTCCATTCAGAAAGTCTATAATTACATCCAGGCATTCATGTGTATTGATGTTTGGGAGTTAGTCAAAAGAGATTTCTGCATTTTTGGATATTTGAAATCCTAGCTGAGCTCTGTATGCTATTTTAGCTGGCATCAAGAATATAACAAGTTATTGAAGTAAAGTTAATATTCTGCAAATAAGCAGAATTCTAAAAAAAAAAAAAAGGAAAGAAAACAGAAAGAAAAGAAAAGAAAAGTGATCATAAATATGTGCAACTATAAAATTGCAAATTTCCTTAGAAAACGTAGTGCAAAAAGTACCTTATGCTCAGGAATCCGAATCCGTTCCTGTATCTGTAGAAGCTGATTATATAAGATCTTCCTGAGAATTCAACTGCTGTGGAATTCCCAGAAGAAATCTATAAAGGCAAAACAATACTGCAAGAAACACTCTTAGTTATAGAAGTTAATCAAACCAGCTACCTAGCTGATTTCCTTTACTGCATCACAGATCCATCAACATGAATGAAGCTGAGTATACGTTACGGCCTGATGCAAAAAGGAATCCCTGGTTCAGGTTACCGGGTTAATAGGTTACTGGTATGACTGAAAACTTGAGCACGAAAGCCAAGAAGTCCAGCTTCTTTGCTGATATCAACATTACAGATAATCATAAAACAAGTAACTTAAGTATATTCTTTGCTAAATGTTCTCTCTCTTCAGGTATTCATATCTTTGGATTTAAATACTTGTGAACAGATCTTGAGAGATTCCTGAGCGTTTCCAGTGTCAACTGAGGACAAAAGGAAATACCAATATTCAATATCTGAAAATCAGACCTGGAAAAAGCAAGGAAACTCAAACACTCTTTGAAGGTACTCTTTAATACGTTGTCTTTAGAGAGGTAAAAAAGAGCAACCCAAGGGAGGCTGTAGCTCTAGAGCTCCCCTCTGCCACGCTGAATGCATGCCCACTTCACGCAATCCTTCTCCTGCAGGCTGAGCCTTAATCTGCCTGTGCCTTTAACCAGTCTGCTTGCCATTCCACAAACATAAAATAATTCATATCCCTTACCTATCTCTCAGGACTATTGTGAAACCTAATTAGAAATGGCAGCAAATTCATCCTCTGTGTATTAATTTCATTGACTATTATCCAAATGGTCTAGCATCTGTAAGGAGCCTTCTTCAGGAGAATTATTTTCTAGGGTCCAAGTATTATTTCCATTACCAAACACTGATCTATTTTATGTCAGTATCAAGGAGGCTTGTGACCACCAATCAAATTTAGCACATTGGTCTAGGGAAGGACTTCCCTCTTTTTATCCTCATTTCAAGGATTCAAATCCTGGATAGAAATGACATTTTTCTCTATATTTGTCCAAACCATATTCCCTGCAGAAAATACACTAATGCAGTTGTTGCAGTATAGCCATCTATACTGGAAAGAAACACCTACACACACTAATATGCATAATATGAAAAGCTAAGTCAGAGATCATGGGAAAGTATCTGTATCAGCAATGTACAAAATTAAGTTCTGTTCTGATCTTACGCCACAGACAGACAGGTCTGAATTTTTTAAACTATCTTTAATTTATTTAATTTATTACACAACTAATCCATGTAATAAGGCGAATAAGTAAAATGATATTCTTTCACTTATTCACAAAAAAAAAAAAAAAAACGAAAAAGGACTAAATCCACTATGTTAAAATTTCAGTATGTGATTTTACAAGTCGTGGTATTCAAAATCCAGTTTTATAACCAGTGAGCCCTTCCTAACAATCAAAATAGTAGCCCGCCTAATGTTCAGGTGTATTCAATTGTGATTATTTGAAAACAACAATTTTGACATTTTTCAAGATAATTGAAAAGCAAAGTAATAAATAAAATCAAGCAACTTCTTAGCTACTCCACAAAATCAAGATCTATAACTTCAGTGTCTTAATAAGATGGCAAATATTTTGCAACCTAAGTCTTTATCAGATTTGTCCTTAATTTTAAGTATCAGTCAAATTTGGTGATAATTGGAAAAACCTATAATTAGCTTTATAAAATATTTGAAATTGTCTTTTCCTCAGTCCTGACAGAGATTGGCAAGTAAAATTATTTCACTGACACTTTCTGTTGTTCAAATCTACAACTGTATAAACCACCCCTTGCTGGATATAATCTATTTTGAGCTTAAGAGTTGAAAGCCAAATATCTGGAAATGCAAACACAATGCGAACTCAGACTAAAAAAACCCACTTTCATAAAACCCATCTGCGGAAAGTTATGCAGCTATACAGTCATCTAATTTATTGCTTCTTTTAATGGGCAATT
This sequence comes from Crypturellus undulatus, assembly GCA_013389825.1. Classification (NCBI taxonomy): domain Eukaryota; kingdom Metazoa; phylum Chordata; class Aves; order Tinamiformes; family Tinamidae; genus Crypturellus; species Crypturellus undulatus. The sequence continues at coordinate 398,115 of VWPW01011263.1, forward strand.
TTAGCTTTTGTCCAATAATAAAATTATTCCAATGGAAGTATACTTGCCTAGTAAAACAATAACGAGCTAATTTCCTTGCAGAAAACAAATAAAACATAATACCTTTTTAGTGCTTTGATTTTTTTTTCTTGAATGAACTACATTCTGTGTCATTAACTTCTATCTTCTGAAAAAAATCAAAATATCCTGTAATAATTTTGTCTCTCTCTCTTTTTTTTTTTTTTATCTCAACTGGTACCGAGTTTGCTCAGTTAGAGCAGATCTTACAATTTGCACCAATGTGACCAAGTTTTGCGAAAATGTTTCACAGAATAAACAAAGCAATAAAGAATCAAGTGTTCTCCATGTAACAGCAGTTTAACAATAGTTTTGCACTATGTGTAGAGCCTTTGTTTCTGGATCTGGGAACAGCATATGGGCAATTCCTCTTACCCTCAAAGGTCAGATTCCATTATATCTGACCTCCTCACTACAAATTAGCAAACAAAGCCATTTGTGAGCCTTCACTGCTCATCATTGTTAGTCATGCAAATCTGTTGCAATGGGCTATTTAGGACAGGCAGTACTGTAATGCAAGCTACATGACAATGTATGCAAATAACCATCTGACTGGGCTATAAAGACCGAAGCAAGAAGTTAACATTAATTTTTCCCACTTGTCTACATCTGTTGGCTCTAATAACAAGAATATCTGAAAGGAAAAAAAAGGCAAGCCATTTTTAGCCTTCAACCTGTAGTGAAGAATGTGGGTCACATATGCAAGAAGAAATAGAAAGATATTAGCAAAGAAAAGGGAAGAAAAGGTATACTCTAGTTTATTAGGAGATTCAGAACTCTAAAACTACAGGAAAAAAAAACAGACATTGAAAAACAAGTTCGTTTCAATATGCACATTTTCTTAGATATATCTTTCATGTTTCTTTTCTTACAATGCACATTTAAAGGACATTAAATACAATTAGACTGAAAGCATTGATTGATTTCAGTGTAGTATGTCCTATACAACATTTTAGGTGTAGACAGTTGCAGACAGATGTCAAAATTCTCCAAAAGTGTATGTGTTATCCACCCAGAGATTGATCCAAAATAGCAAAATATTTAGGCATGCCAGTTAGACCCATTTAAATGCAAAATTTTTAGTAGTGGGTATTCAGAATACATTAATCTTTTTTTTTATGATAATGAAGTGGACTATACCAGAGAGTACAAAAAACAATCCTGTAACAACCAGAAGATGGGCTGTTTCATCCTGCTAATTCATTCTGTTTGTAATTTACATAATTTTATGTGACTTACTTAGCACTTATTCACAGAATAGGTTTGCCTTATATAAACCTGAGGAACATAGTTTCTGCAGCCTTTTTCAAATAAACAACTCTGAGATGAAGCTCTTTGTAGTTATTGTCCCTTGGAATTAGACTTTCTATCAGTGACACATCCCGTACTTTTAAGCGTAATCTATTGTAGGTTGTCAATAATAATAATATTTCCAAAAATGTTATGGTAAATTGATCTGAGCATATAGAACTTGGGCATCACAAATAAACCGGATAATGAAGATAGTCCTCTCCTACTCCTAGCTCTTCTAGCTCTTCCTGTTCTTGTCTTGTAATGTGTTTTCATTATACACGTAGGGGATTTTTTAGGTATAATGTATAGTTCAGAATAGGTAATAAGTTTCTACCGAAAGACATACAACAAGTTTCCTACCTGACATATTTTTTGTTTCCTTTTTCCTTGGCTTGAAAAGAAAAGGGGGTGTTTGAAAAACAAAGTTTGGAAAAAAAAAAAAGGTTGAAAACCACCAGGAACATTTTCTTGTATCAGTCATATAAATGTATCAGACTGGACGAGTGGACAGTGAAGTGGATTGAGGACTGGCTGGATGGCAGAGTTGAGAGGGTGGCGATAAATGGGGCCGAGTCTGGTTAGAGGCCTGTGGCCAGTGGTGTCCCGCAGGGTCAGTACCGGGCCGAGTGCTGTCCATCTTGTTCATCAATGACTTAGATGAGGGTACAGAGTGCTCCCTAAGCAAGTCTGGAGATGACACCAAACTGGGAGGAGTGGCTGACACTCCTGAGGGCTGTGCTGCCATTCAGAGGGACCTAGACAGGGTGGAGAGTTGGTCAGAGGGAAACCTCATGAGGTTCAACAAGGACAAGTGCACTGGGAGAGGAATAACCCCAGGCACCAGGACAGATTAGGAGTAGATCTTCTGGAAAGCAGCTCCAAGGAGAAGGATTTGGGAGTCCTGGTTGACAGCAGGTTAACCATGAGTCAGCAATGTGTCCTCATGGCCAAGAAGGCCAATAGGATCCTGGCTGCATCAGGAGGAGCGTTGCCAGCAGGTCGAGGGAGGGGATCCTGCTCCTCTGCTCAGCTCTGGTGAGGCTGCACCTGGAGTACTGTGTGCAGTTATGGGCTCCGCAGAACAAGAAGGACATAGAGCCTCTAGAGAGGGTCCAGCGGAGAGCCACAAAGATGATTAAGGGACTGGAGCATTTGTCATATGAGGAAAGATGAAGCGAGCTGGGCCTGTTTAGCCTGGAGAAGAGAAGGCTGAGAGGAGATTTGGTCAACATGTTCAAGTACCTGAGGGATGATTGTAGCAAGGATGGGACCAGGCTCTTCTCTGTGGTGGCTGGTGAACTGACGAGGGGCAATGTGTGTAAGTTCAACCATAGGCAGTTCCACCTCCATGTGAGGAAGAACTTCTTTCCTGTGAGGGTGACAGAGCCCTGGCACAGGCTGCCCAGAGAGGCTGTGGAGTCTCCTTCTCTGGAGATCTTCCAAACCCGCCTGGATGCCACCCTGTGCCACGTGCTCTGGGTGTCCCTGCTGGAGCAGGGGGGTTGGACTAGATGATCTCTAGAGGTCCCTTCCAACCCCAACTATTCTGTGGTTCTGTGATTCTTTGTATATAAGTGCAATCATTGGGACTTCCTCTTTAGAATCTTCCCAAATGTTTAGGATTTCTTACAGAGAATTACAAGTCGAGAAATCCTGTGGAATGCTATAGAAAAGAGATATAACTCCTTTACTCCCTCCCCTCCTCCCCCCCAAAAAAAAGCAAACAAAAGAAAAAGGAAGCACTTGTTGCATTTGGAATGCTCAGTAATATAAAGAAGTGTATAATTCTGAGAATAAATGACCTAACTTACCTGCATCTTCCAAGTAACGTCCATAGCGCATCATGAATGACTAGTCCTTCACCTGCTATGGATCTTAGTCTGTTGGCTTCAGAGATGGATAGGGATAAACCCCTCCGTGCAATTACAAACCTCTTTCTGTGCTTTGGTAAAATATAAAGCCATAAAAGTCTTTTTACCGTCAGTGAAGATCTAATCCCAGACAAAGATTAGTCCTTTTAAAACTTAACTTGTTCCTTTGTAAATGAATAAAGAACTTAAGATTTTCTGTCTGTTTTAGTTATCGTTAGAAAGCTCATTACTCCTTAAGATAGTATTTTATTTTTGGTTTATTTGTCATCATACTCTAGACAAAAGTTATAGCCCATAAATATCAGCTATCTCATCAATCCAGAGTACCTTACTGTATCTTTCCACTTTTTGCAAAAACTGTTTTCATGTCACTTGCCAGGAGTGCAAGAACTAAAGTGCATTTCAGTATTTTGAAACGCCACGCTGTTTGTTGCAGCTGAAGAGAGTTATCTCTAATATCAATACATTTTCTTTCCAAACCTAGTCATATCCGGGCACTTAAGAGTGTTTACTTTAACTGTACCTGTATCTCTTTTTGAAATTATGAACAATTTTCCCAAACAAGGAAGTTCTATTAATGCAAGTTTACAGGCAAGAAGTCTGTGTCTACATTTCTTGTCTGACTCATCTGTTATTAAAAGAATGAATGTCTTCTTTAGAAAACTGTATTTTACAACTGGAGCCTGAAGCTTTAAAACTGTTTAGAATCTCCCAAAGTCAAAACTTTACAGTGTTAACATCTCAGATTAAACAAAGAATAGCTTTATATGTGTCAGGGAAAAATACAAATACAATGTAATACCTGACCAACATCTTAATTAACATCCTATCTAAATCTGGTAATTTATTTAAAGCATTGCCCAGTGTGGGTTGCTTCTTCCAAAGAAGTCTCTTTATTCCCTCAAATACCAAGATAATTATATAATACAGTTATGAACTTAGTAAATGCAACCATTTCCTAAATTCTCCAAAAAATAATTGTGGATCCTCATGCCTGTATGTGCTATTGAAATAACCCTCAGAGATGAGGCCAGAAGGACATTTTCCTTCTAGAAAAAAACATTTTATTGTTGATGGATGAGATAGCTTGATGTGCTAACTATGAAAAATATCATATAAATAACAAATAATTCTGAATCAGAGTCTTCTTGGATTTCCACTAGCATTCTTTTGTACAATATTCACTTTTACAGCTTAAGATGTCAGTGGAAATCCTTTAGTTGTAAATTACAACTTATTTTCTCAGAAAGGACTTCAAGCATATTTTACTGCAATATATTTTGCAATATATACTGCAAATATACTGCAAATTTTATGTTAGAAGCAACAGAATAGTCAAGGATATCTCTGTCTCCCTGCTACACCTTTTTTTTCTTGAAGCTGGTAATTGTCCAACAATTGCAGCATGAAGGCTTGTTATGTAAGGCCTCAGATCTGGAAAACATTTTAAAAATAAATTGTAAAGTATTATTTAAATCATCTCTGACTTGCTCTGAATAAAATATGAAATGGAAATGTCACACAATATTTAACATATTTCTCCCTATGCCTCAAGTTGTTTTGGTATTGGAATTGAGAACCTAGATTCTAAAGAGTAAAGAATCTAAGTTCTTTGTGAAACAAAATGAATGCATACATTTAGACTGGTGATACGTCAATAATTTAAATTAACCCTCTGACTTGATTAAATACCGAGGCAGTAAAAATGTCCAATGACTTAACTGGACCAAGGTTTTAACCTCAGTGTGCAATTAGCAGCAGTGTCAATGAGATTGTATTTTTATGTATTGCAGTTTTTAAATGACACGTTTTAAAATACTGGATCTGTTCAAAGAAGGATAGCTTAAAGAAATGGTATATTAAGTAAACTTTCAGATAAATGCTATCAATTTATGAATGTATAAAGGATGCTAGAATCAAAATACTTTATTTGTCTGTCAGGAATGAAAATGTAAGTATGCAAAATCAAATATGGAAAAACAAAATTAATTCTTGCTCAAAAATATATGAAGATTAAAAAAAAAAGTAATTGCACAAGTCAAAAGAAATAAATCATAAGAAATAGCTAAAATAAGCTGAATAGTGCCTTCATAAATAGTATACAGAGTATACTACTAATGTTGCAGCATTGCCTAGAACAGTTTCCATTACTGTTAAAAAAAAACCTGGGATATCCAGACATCTTAGCTGCTTATGAAAAATCTGAGACCTAATCCATCATTTTGTATTTGAAAAGATATTTTTAAAATAATCTAGGGCCTTTGAGGAGCTAAAGCTAAATTCTATCTTCTCTTTTGTTAGTGATACAGCTCATGAATTGTTTTCTTCAGTATTTTGTCTTGTGATATCTACTATGCCAGTGCAGTCATTTACTTCATTAAATTTAGCCTTAATATTCCTCAAGGGGACATGCAGGAAATCAGTTTTCCTTCTGACTGCCTACAGACCATGAGTGAATTCTGTTCTGCTTTTTACCAGGTATCCCTGACTTTCTGATTTGAACCACCAACAGCCTGTTGTAAAAAGAAGAGAAGGAACCTGGCAAGCTGCAGAATATTCATTACAATTTTTGAAATGGTATTTTGAAAGGTTGCTGGATGAATTCACTATGATTGCTGCCTTAAGGCAGGAGATCTGAAAAATGTCTTTAAGGGATAATGACCAGTGTTCTTTTTCTGCTCATTGAAAACAGTGTTGTTATAACAGACTTAGTGACTGAATAGAGGGGGGACATCATTCTGCTTCTGAATGTCTCCCAGAGTCACTGATAAATCCTGCTTCTATCTACTGCATATCTCAATTTTCCATTTTCTCAGGTTCTGCTGCTGCTGCACTTCAGTCCTAAGGGCAAAGAAGAAAAAAAAAAAAAAAAAACCCTCAACCCTGGTCTCCTCTACAGTGACTCAAGTTGCCCAGAGGGTTGGCCTACTTCTCTGCCACTTTTCAAAGATTTCCTTTAAAAAAAGAAGAGATTAAAAAAAAAAAAAAGAAAAAAAAAGAAAAAAGGTTCAAAATATATAATTAACCACCTTCTCTTTAGTCCTCATGCACCATGAACAGCACGTCACGCAGCGGGTGTCTGTAAACACAGAGCAGCGAGGCTGCAGCTGCTCCCCTGACAGCAATACGCCGCGGCTGAAGCGGCGCAGGGTCATGCCGCTTTGCAGCGTGCAAACTACCGAGCTGTAATTTGGGGTTAGGCTGTAGTTTTGAGCCCACGCGAGGAGTCGGGGACATGAGCTGTGCTCTTAATAACAGCTCCCAGAGATGCTCCCTGTTGCGCCGGGGGGCACCCATGGCAGCTGCTGCCATTGCCGGGGCCCGTGCGAACCCCCTCCAGTGCCAACGCGGCTCCGCTGGGCTCTGTGCGCGAGCAGCATCGCAGCATCGCTGCGGCAAGGCTGCTGCCTGCTGCCAACGAGGTGCCGCTAATCGCTTTAGCCTGCTCCTGGTGAAATATATTGATTTCTGAAAAGAGCAAAATAAGGACACAGGGTAAGGAAGCAGAAAAATAGGATCTTCTTTCTCCTCGTTGTCGTGCATGCACTTAGGGAAAACCGCCATCCAACCGCTTGTCATTTCACTGAGGTGTCCCTGTGGCGATAGGGCTTTCTGACGGTTAAATGGGTGCCTTGGAGCTCAGAGAGAGACGTGGGGAGGCACGATCTGTCTCGTTTTGAAACATCACCAGCCAAATGCAGCATAGTCCATACGTGGTAAAGCGATATGAGCCCTCGGGCATCTTTTTACTAAACTGTGAGCCAGTAATAAACCACAGAATGGAACCAATGAACAGATTTAGATCTAACCAAGTGACTTGTGCTGCACATCAGACAAATGATTATGTAGCACGAGTAACAAGGAATCTACATCCTGCTCTCAGAAAAGATCATGTGACTCAAATGGATTGTTAATGAAATTAGTTATTTTATTATTGTAAGGCTAATAAAATTGTACCAAGAAAACTGCTAGTCCTGGAAAAGTCCTTTACATTCTTCACCTGGAGCTTTCTTATTAGTTAAAAAGAGCTAGTTATTAGCTCTCAATTATTAGGTTGGCAGGACCTCTGCTATAATTGTCTAATCCAGATTCCCTTCGATATGAATTCTGAAAATTTGCTTAATGCAAACCGAGAGACACAAATTTATGGAATATTTCAGTGGTAAATGGCTTTCTTGGAGAAAAGCAGAAATCTGCTACCTTCAAGCAGTGAAACACAGCAATAGTCTTAGTGAATTACTCTTTCCCCTGCCCAAGACATCAAGAATTGGAAGATACGTGGAAGAAGCTGGCCCTCTTTTTCTATGACCTACATTTACTTGCAAAATTTAAATTGCAAAGTGCTCAACTTTAAAAAAAAAAAAAAAGTATAATTATGTTAGGAAACATAGATTTCTGTCTCGAAAACTGAAGAATAGCAGTATTGTCCAACAAAAGAGTGACGGTTGTCCTAACAGCCACCATTACATCATTCAGAGAATAAACAGTGTATTTTTCTTCTCTAAGTATAGGGCTTGGGAATGTTCAAATATTGTCTGTAAAAAGAATGAGCTTTCTATGATAAAAAGAAGATTAAAGCATCTTCTAATTTTATCAGTTTAATCCATATATGCATATATTGTTAAAAAAAAAAGAAAAGGTTGTAGTATTGAATAAAATAAAATATTTTTGGCACAGCATGTGTCATATGCCTGGTATCTTTAGGATGCTAGCAATAACTTTTCCCTATAAAAATCTAGGAAAAGTCTTTGCCAGAATTTGGATGAGGACAAAACCTTGATGCCATTTATATGCTGAAAAGTAGCCAATCAAAACAGATTAATCAATAACAACATAATCTTTACCTTATTTTCATGTTTATCCATACATTACATCCCTTAAAATCTTTTGAAAATAAAGTCACAGATAATGCATGCCATCAGATGATTCACACATTTAGGCAGCCCTGGCAAAATGTGAGGCAAAAGTAGGTGGAAATCAGAGACTGGTGAACACAGACTTTGTGGTAATCTTCTCCTTGTGTTATTTACACATATATATAAACCCATGGTGCTGATAAAACAACACTTTTGTTTTGTTTTTAAGTAGCATTGACATCAGTAGTCCTGACAGTTTCAGTATTTTAACACATAACCTCTTCCTCACTGAGTGTGACTGAAGCTTCTGTGTTTTATATTTAGTATGCTAACCAAATAAAATTATGATCAGAAAATTTTGTAAAAATGACAAGTTGGCATCCATCTGGGTGTCTCTCTGTGAATGCCTCATTTATTCTCTCAGGCTACACATGCCAGTTCATGAACACAGTGCATTCAGCTACCTGAAAATGAATCAATGTCCCTTCTCTGTATATTATTCATTGCCCACAACCCCTGAGAACTGGAGAGTCTGAATCTTGCTAAAAATTAGTTCTGTGATTAATTCCTGAGGCAGAATATGATCCATCCCACCTATTTCTTGGCAGCTATTCTGAGTTAGCAGAGTGACATTAGTTAAAACTTATTTTTGTCAGTTAAGTAAGAAAATATGACTAGGTGAAGGCATACATATGGTTACACTTTCAAAGTGACTTCTGAAAAATGTTCTCAGGATATTTGGAAAACTGCCTATTTTTAAAAGACAAAATCCAAGTTTCATATGGAAATAGGTTTCATACATTCCCTATATCCTTTAGAAATATTACAGGTGAATTTAAGTATGCTGCTTTTGAAAAGTGCTTCTCTCACACACACATATACAAAAAAAAGTAGGAGCTGCCATTCAAAAGGTAACAATGATATAACGCTGAGTAAGACAATATGCAAACCAACCAGGCCCAGGACTGAAAAGCCACATATTTTCCTCCTACTGGGGAAAAACAGATATTCAAAAGTTTCCAAGAAATCACTTTGGGCAGAGGCCATCTCGACATTGGCACCCAGACATGGCAGCCTGTGACCCATACCCAGGCTGAAGGGCCACTAATGAGAAGTGCTCTGCCAAAACAACATAATGTCCGTATTCTGCTTCACAGCCCACCTTTTAGAGTCCAAAAGATAGCCATAAATGAAGAATCTTCAACATCCTTTCAAAGAGGTTTTCATTTTTTATTTTTGATTACTTGGGAGATCTTTTTACTCTTTGTATTTTTTAAATGTAGACTGAGTATATGCATGTTTGAGGGAAAGCTTGTGAAATTCAAATGACAGAGTGGCCAGAGAGTGAGTTTCTCGATTTTGACCAATGTTAAATATTTCATAAAATAATTGTTAATGTCAATTAACAAATTTTGTAAGCATAGCATGCTTACAAATTCTAAGTTACTTCAGATCATCAGCTGAAATTTGTGATAAATTGACTAATTTCTGCTTGCCAAGAGTACTACGCTAAAGTGTGAATTGTTATATTTTCACTGCAACTGACCTGTCCTGACCTAAAAACTAGATTGAAACCCAAACACCTTAAAAAAACACAATCGTTATCAATGACAGAAACCTGCTTACGTATGATGACTTTATTCAGACTGTGAGCCACAAAAGACTGAGAATTTCATTTTTCATTTTTAATCTTAGCTATGTGTGTCCCTATAAAAAGAAATGGTTTTAAAGGATCACTTGGTTTATTCAAAAGGCATGCAGAGAAAGATTTCATGCCACAGTAAGGAATACAACGGAATGACAATCCTATAAAATACGTTAGGTCAATTTACACATGAAATTATCAGCTGCATATTTGCTCTAAGTTCTGTAGTCATAAAGAAGTATATAATATTTCAAGACTGTCTTAACAAGATTTGAAAGTTTACCAAAAAATGAAAAAGTATCACATTATCACATTGCTGAAAGGCTCCTTAATGTCCAAGGACATGCAGGTAATTTCGCTTCTTGCAGATGTCATGCCAGATTGGGGTAATGTTAAGTCACATGGTATTCACCTGACCTCACATACAGATAGCAACTGAGAAATATCAGAGTCACTAAGGAGGGTTAATAGGCCTATGCAAGGAGCACTAAGGAGTAGTAATAGCTAGAGGACAAAGAATGACATATTGAGTTACCTGTTTTCCCAGATTTTGTTTCAAATTTTATGAAAGATGTGAAAGAAAGCAGGAAATCAAATCCATATTAGGGACAATCCACATATATCTGGCATATACTGCTTTGAAATTGCATCAAGAGAGAAATAAAAATACTTTGAAGATTTTGAGGATCTTGGCAACAAAGAATGTTCCTTAAAACATTTCTTTCACCTGAACATGCGATAAGGAACCTCATTATTCAAATATTTCAGCATATGACTATATTTTCAACACTTTCCCAAAACCGAGAAGAGCTGAGAAATATGAAATAAAGAATTCCAACTGAATCTCAGGTTAAATTGCTGGTGCGTGAGAATCACTGTCTTTCTCTTTAGAAATTGTGCCCTACTCAAGGCACGATGGAATTTTCAATTGAATTTCTGCATTGGTAATTTTCTCCCCTGTGTCCTTTCTGCCTGATGCGATTCAGGAAATCCAGAATGTTTGCTGGATGCAAGCCCTGTGCATTAACAGCTGGCCATGTCTTATTTATTACAATCATAGGTTTGAGGAACTGGTTAGATTCTTGGAAAGACAGAATGGAAACACAATCTCATTTCCTCTTTCTCTGGCACTGTTTCTGGCTTATTTATTCATTCTAATGAAAGGGCAGTATTGGAAAAAAAACCACTAAACTGGAGGCACTCGACACTGCTTTGCAATTTCTCCTATACCTCAAAGACTGTGAGGTAAGTGGAATGGATGGAGTCGTAAATATTACTATGTGGCTGGGTTGTGTACGGATAATAACACGAGTTTGGACATTTAATTTTCCCAGCCAGATGAAGAGTGACATATATATTGAGGGTATTATTAATTAAATAATAATATTGATTATTTAAAAGAGTATTCAGTTCTGTGAATTTCACTCTCCATTTTTTCTAGTCCATAAACCATCATATGGTAGAGATATGATTACTCCTTCATTATTTGAAGAGGAATTATTTCCTGCTTTGATCTAGATTTGATAATTTAGTTATAGCTATATCAGTATAAGAGCAAAAAATTACAATATTGACTAAAATGGGAGTATCTTTCAAGCTCAAGAATTTCTTCTTTTAAATGTTTTATCCTTGACAATGATGTGCATCATTATTTATAGTAGAAGGTAATTCACCCCATGACACTTTACCAGTTCTTAAGAGAATATACATTTCATCTAAAATTAGGAGGCACTCTTGATATGTTTAATATTATCTAAGCAATAAATTGCAGTAGAAGATCCCTTTAGAATGCACTAAAGAACATGCTAGATTATGTAAACACAGGAAAGAATTGCGTCAGTACATATTAACCAAACCACTGCTTCAGTGACATCCAATGTTTTATCAGAATAATTTGTTAATTTAAATGATATAACTAGGATTTGTTTATAAAAAGGAAGATAATTATATATCCTGAGCTAGAAATCTTATGTAACAAAATGGGCCCTCAAATAAAGGAATCTAGAATCAGCAGTGTAGCTGCTTGTAAGGCATTGCAGTCTTTTCTGTGAAGTGGATGCAGATACAATTTACACTGGTTTAATCTAACCTTTTCATTTCGGCAAAAGAAACACGCAACATTTAAGTTGGTTTGTATTTCTGAGGGAAGGAGATTCTTATTACTTCTTATTACTTGTAAAAAGGCATTAAAAATATGTGGGCTAAATCTGTCTTTTGAAGGTTTTGGAATCTGACAAATGCTAAAAGGTGACGTTACAGAAGGACAGGCTTGAAGCTGTAATGACTAACAATCCTATTCCTCTAAACTTTGTAAGCAGCATTCCTTTTCTGTTCTAACAAAGTTTAGAGAAGGCAAATACTAAAGAATCCTCCTGGGGTATGTTTCCTTTGGTAAGATCAAAATGCATACATCAGAAGACTGTAAGAAATGCCTTACTGAAGGGAGAACAAGCTAGCACAGTATTCTGCCATTTCTGTTTCTTTCCATTCCTAGTATTCCCCTTCTCTTTGCTTTCTTTCATTCCTTCTTGCAATCCTCTTTCAACTCGTAGGTAGTTAGGTTTGCGGTAGCTGCAGCAGCCAGTGATGTCTGGGTATCACAGTCCCTATTTTGTGTTCTCCTCTGAGAGGCATCTGGAATTCATCTTTTGCATCCCATGTGCTCTGCTCTTTCTTATGCATAAGGCTGCTGCTCTTTGGCATATGTGAAGAGCCAAAGAGCAGGACTTTCACAGAAAATCAGAGGTTGCAGCAATTAAGATCAGAAATATAGTGAAAATATTATCAAAAGTGGAATCAAGATGCTGTTATATACAGTCTTTGATACAGTGATCCTCAGAGTAACTTTAGGAATATAAGAGGGCAAAACTAAAAAGCCATAAGGAAAGGAAAATTTTATTTTTAATAGAGAGCTTTGAGAAAGGAATAGAAAAAATAAGACTTTATCCTGTATTGAATGATTCACTGAAACGATATCCAAAAATATTTTACATTGTTAAATAAGAGGCGAAGCTGAAAACTCTGGGAAAGAAAAAAAAGGACTTTAGAAAAGCTTCATTTCTTTTTAAGATATGTAGGTGGACGGAAATTTTAAGTTAAAGAGCATCCGATATTAAAAGATCTGCACCTTCAAGTATCATTTCAGATAAAATGACAATAGACTGACCCATGGGCCTTCAGACTCAGGAAATTTTATCAAGGACAGATTTTGGTACAAAAGTAGGGATAGTTCTTGGGATAGAACAATGCTGGTGATATAAAGGATATTGAAAAAATGGTATTGGAGTTATAGAAAGTAAGCATGAGATGAGAGAGGAGTAGGCAGTTCTTTAATGCAGAACATATGTAGGGTACAGTAAGGAGGCAACAAGGGACGTTGTAAATGAGATTCAGTGACTAATTTCCCCAGTGGCAAACTCCTACACATTTTGACTACAGATTGAGAAGAATATACACGGCAAAACAGATACTTGTGTTAAATAATGCCAAAGAAGAGGAAAAAAATTGAATGGATTTTGGAAGTGGCTGTTGGGATCAGAAGGTCAATGGGAACAGCAGGTAGTCCAGAAAACTGAGGAATGAAGAGGGAGTCCAAGGTAGGAGAACACACATAAGGAATCAGTACTTCCAGTAATGAGGGATCTGTCTCCTCCTATTTAGATTTTATCACAATCCTAAGAGTAATTACTAAATCCATCCCCATTTTTTTGTTTTCAATATGCAGAAAAAGGAATTTTTAGTTTTTCTTGTGAGATAGATATACTATATTTTTAACATATTACTCCTACGTTTATAACAATGAATATGACATTTGATTCCTGTTGATTATCTTTAATTTCATAGTAGAGTAGATCCATGCCGGCATAAAATATTGTGCATCTTTCTCATATATGTCACGTATATTCAGGCGTTGAAGACAGTAAGAATTGGATTGGCCATATTTAAAGTGGTGAGAAGATCCCATATTCACCTACACCTTTTCCTGAAGAAAAGTTCCTACCTAGGCACTGTTATGAAGTGGCTGCTTAAGCAATTCCTCCTTGCTTGAAGAAGATATATAAATTCAACTCATTATTATGGTAAATCTCTTGTATGGCATCTCATAAAGTTTATAGCAAGCCTACTATGGGAAATGTGAGCAGCACTACGGGAGAGCAACTCTGAGTGATGGAAACACTTCAGTTTTCATTTTATATGCTTATAGTTCACAGCTAAAAGGAATTTTACTCAGTCAGTGATGCTTCCTTTGTAATCGCACTCGAAAAGTATTGACAGACCCAGCCTTTTGTTAAAAAAAACCTAATTGCAGCAAGCATAGTACATTTACAATGAGTTTAATATGGTGCCTTTGCTTTATTACTTCACAGATCGAACACTGTCTTGCAAAATGATGGGCTGTTCTGAGTTGCAATTAAGAATTTAATAGAGGCTGGATACAGCAGATGGAGGGCATTCATTTGAGTTTATTGTGAATAATAGCACAGTGACAGAGATCAGGGTAGAGCTACAATAAGGCATAAACTGAGAGTGACGTATGCTATTTTTGAAATCAGGTGCATATTCTATACCTTACTTTTTATGTTTGAGCTTTTTTTTTTTCTTATGAAATATTTGACATCAAAAGAAGGAACCATGAAGATTATACAGCCATTTTGATTTAGTCATCTGCAGACACATGCAAAAACTTTCACATTGCCTATACAAGCAACAACATCCAATGCTTGCTATCATGTCATCAATTTATTTTTTCCAATTATGAAATAAGCACCATCTTTCAAAAAACAAAACAAAACAACAACAACAAACCCAAACAACTCAGTCTTCTGTTCAGATATCCTATGATATATTATGTTTCTTTCCTCTGCATTTACTCTGCTTTGTGGAACTGACTTAAGTTATGAACAAGGCAATGTAATTGAGAAGTCTAGGTTACAAACACAAGAAAAAAAAACTTCATAATTCCCTCTGCTTCATCCCATTTATCCAGTGGCTTTATATGAGTCAGCAAGAGCTATCTTCAGTGTTTTCAGATACACCAAAGAAACATTAGCAAGTACTCAGTTATTACTATAAACATAAATCATTCTCTGGCTTCCAAACCCAGGTCATAAGGGCACTAAAGACTGAAGAAAATGAGCTCTTTCCTGACCATCTGGACTCAGGCAACTAATACTCATTCCTGGAAAAGATGAAGAAGCAGGAGGAATGACAGCAGTCCTCTTCTCAGAGTTATGAGCAGCGTTCATGTTCAGGATGCAGGTAAAACATCAGAGTGCCAACTGATTTCTGGATACGGACCACTACCCTTACAGATGTGCTTATTTTTCTAAAAGCGACCAGACAGTAAGTAAATGATCTTGAACCAACCCTCATGACAATCGCAAGGCTATTGAGTTACTGCTTTTCAAACCATAAGGCTGGGAAAACTCAGGTTTTCAGATTAAAGTATTGCTTTTGTAGCCAATAGCATAGCTCAGTAATGCACCCAATACAGATGGTAAGAGCTTGCACTTTGAGGGTGTGCGTAATTGATGTCAGGCGGTCAGAGACAGGCTAATAATTGTGTGTCTCCATCTGAAGTTTGGTATGCACCAAGTCTTTTTGAATGCTCACTTATTGAAATGCAAATCGACTTTTAAGTGTTCCTTCTTCTCTCAGAAAAAGAAACATTCCTGTAGCTGTTTAAAATTTTGTAACTTCTGAGTTGCTCAGATAGCTGACTCAGGCTCCCTGTGTGGAGTCTCTTGTGGGAGTCAGTCTTACTGCCAAGAAAACCGGGAGGGAAAAAAAAAAAAAAAAGGGGGGGGGGAAGGGAGCGGTTCTTTACATCAGGACGACCCAAAATCCCCTCTGGCGGCACCGTTTTCCAAACTCATCCCTTCTGTTTGGGAAATAGTGAGGAAAAACCGCCCTGTTGAGCGCGGCCCAGAGAAGAGGCGGCCGCTGGGGGGCGCGAGGCGCCCGGGCCCCCGCGGCTGCGGCCTGGCCACCCCGGGCGGCGGCGGGCGGGGCCGCGCGGGGCACGACGGGAGTTGTAGTCCCGCCCGTTCCCGCTGCAGCCCGCGGCGCTACGCGGCTTCCGGGGGCGGGCAGGAAGAGAGCTCCCGGGATGCTTTGCGCGCGGCCGAGGAGGCGCGGGCAGGTGCGGGCCAGGACTACGTTTCCCAGCGTGCGCCGCGGCCCGGCGGCGGCCGTTGGCGGCGGCCGTTGGCGGCGCGGCGGTTGAATTCCGGCGGGGAGCGGCGCCATGGAGATCTCTGCGCTCGCCAGGAAGCTCGGTAACGGCTCCGCTGCGGCCCACCTCCCGCTGCCGTTGCCTCCACCCCTGTCCCCGTCGTGCTGCTCGCGAGGGGATGGTTTGCGGCTCTCTGTCATCCCCCTCGGCGACTCCCGCTCTCCCAAGGAGCGATGTTTCCTTACACGCGAAAGGGGAACGACTGCCCTGCCCGAGCCCCTGCCCGAGACTCGCACGACTCTAGTTTTTTTGCCGTAACCTATGTCTGATCTGCGAGGGACAGTGCATTGACAAGCCCCAAGTCTTTCCAGTGTGGTGTCCTCTTCTTGTGAGGCCGTCTTGTTTTGTGTTTGTAACCTGCTTATATCTTCGTTCCTTTTGTGCTCGACTTGCTTAGTGCTGAGGAATGCAATCATAGTTGTAGTCTTAATAAGCACAACACTGACAGTTGTAAGCTTTTCACGAGTGTGTGACAGTATTCTTTTTGTCTAAGTAAGAAATCAGTTCCCTGAGCTAATTTTCTTTTATCTCTATGCTTTTTTGGGAACAGGTCATGAGTTGGCAGAAATAAGAGAGCGATCTCTGAAGAGCATTCTGTTTAAACTAGATCATAACTTGATTTCATATGCTGATCTCATCCATGAAAAGCTGCTTTTCCTTAATCTTTTGGAGTGGTTCAATTTTCCAGTGGTACCAATGAAGGAGGAAATTCTAAATTTCATAAACAAGTTGATTAAGGTACGATGTGAAATATCTACATTTATCTAAAGCATATACCTTTAGAATGCAAATCTAAGCAAAGTTGGGGAATATTGTATTTTATAGCTCTTTGTAATGAGGTTTTACAAAAAAAAAGGAGTTACTGTATAAATGGAAATGAAAACACTTCAGGTGACTTACTGCATTATAACTTAACTTAGTGTTTAACTTCCTCTATGGGCATGATTTGCAGATAGGCCTTTGCTGTGTTCCAGAAATGGAAAGATTGAAACAATAAAATATATTTTAGAATAGTTGAGAACATTTTGCAGAAATATCAGAGGTCTTAAATTCTTACTTTTTTTAATTTTCAATAACCAAACAGCAATTACGCAGAGGATGAAAGAAAGTAACTCCACCTTTGATAGGGATGAACAGTTTTACAGAATATTAGAAGCCAACTCTGATTTCAATATCAATAACAACTCTTTTTTTTCCCCCAAACTCTGATTTAGAAACTGTGAGACTCTTCTAGCTAACTTATTCTTTTTTTTTCTTTCTTTCTTTTTTTTTTTAATGGAGCATCCATCTGCTGCCCAGCAAATGATTGGAATTGGTGCAGTGGAATTCTTCTCGCAGCTTCGCCCCAATGTGGAACCAAATTTACAGGCTATAATTGATGGGATTGTGGATGGACTGTTCTTGCTTCCTTCTGGAATTCCTTCTAGTTATCTGTCAGTATGTAATCAAACTCGGCCTCAGCCTTTGGTAGATCATTCAGGTAAATCGGGTGTCACTTATTCAAGATGAAAAAAAGTAAATGAAAAGCTATGTTATGAAAAGCTAGTTTTCTTTTTTTTATTTTTTTCAGGCATAATAGGCAAATATGTTTTTGTAATTTAATGAGTGTATGGTAAAGTGGATTCTGTTAGAAAAAAGATTAACGTAAAACTGGCTTAGCAGTTTATAGCCACTACTTTATTGGAATCCTCAGCATAGGAGCAGGTCTGTTATCAGACCTTTTGTGTCCTTTTCTTTGTTTTTGTAACATATTAGTTATAATAAATAAAGGACATGGCACAGGAATAACTTCAAAAGACTGCTTTATGGCAATAAGTGTTGTAATTTTTGAGTAATTCAATAATTATGCCAGTATGCCATGCTGCTTTTCTTTGGATAGCAGGCTTCACTTAGAGGGAAATTCAAATCAAAATGTAGACATAGGTTTGATCAGAGTAGAAGCATTTATATTGCACATAATACTAAACTATTTTTTATCTGTTTATTTCAAATAAATATTTGTCCTAGTAAAATGTATATAATATTTACCTAAAATGTGAGGTGCTGTAATTGTCTGTCCTCTCCAAACAGACAACTCAATCTGTTATGCTGCAGTCAAGATCATTATTTATAGCACTGCTTGGATGCAGTCAAGAAACAAACCCACATCACTCTTCTCTTATGTCTTATATATTTAGACAGAAAATTATTAAGAAGGAGATTATCTAACATGGAGAATCCCTATTAAATCTTCCTGGTTGTTGTGCGAGAGACACTGCTGTTTTGCAACATAGTGAAGTAATGGCAATGCTGATTGCATCAATTCTGTGCAGTCTCAAGGAAGAAGTAATTTTTCTGCGGTTCCTGCAGTCTTTCCAACCCTCAGAATTTCAGTTTGCTGGAACTTGTACACTAGCTGTTTGTTGATTTTTATTTATTTATTTATTTTCAGCTGCTCTGTGCTTTTTCCCCCCACAAGATTTTAGCTAGATTATTTTCTGCTTGAACATTTCCACTGAATAAAAAATTTGTAATAATCTTTTGCATATTCATTTTTAAACTACACCTTTTCTAATCTACCCAAATGATACCTGTTTATACTGTTAATTATACAGATGTGTGGATTAAACTGTCTGAATATTTAACAACAGAGATGATGTATTTCAATTCCAGTTTGAACTTCATTAAAAGAGTTATGCTTATAATATGGTTACTATCTTATTGGATTCTCTTGGAACCAAAGAACCAAATTGGAACCAAATATTACTATCATCTGTTTTCCAGAGATTGCTTTTAATTTTATGTAATTTATATTTTTTTGTTGTTGTATACCTTGTGTATTGTAATTATTGTATAGTAATGCACATGTTGCATTCACTACAAAAAACCTTTTAACTGACCAAAAGAGAGCAGTATTGGTAGAATGAGATTCAAAATAGTTGATTTTAAAAATTCATTTTATTGGTACGTAAATAGATTAGAAGAAAGCATTTTTGTGCCTGTCCTTCACTGGATTCCTTCTTCATTTTGTATAATTGATTTGCTCTTGTTTACTTAATATTTAAGGCAGCATAAGGAAATGGAAAAAACTTAATTGCAGAATGTGATTATAAAAATACAATTATTTTCACCCTGCTTTCTTGACCATCTGAGACTATTTTAAATCAGGTTCATTAGTAAGTTAAAACTGAAGGGCGAAAGGGAAGCAGTTCAAACACTTTGAAGACAGAAAGAGTTTTGCATTTCTGTTTTTTAGTGTGCATTTTAAAATTTACTCTTTATTTATTTTAGTTCTACCTCAAGAGGAATTATTCACTGGATACTTTTGTCAAGATGGAAGTCAAGTACCGCATTTAGAAATACCTCCCAAAAGAACAATTGGTTTGTGTAATTATAAAATACAAATATGTTAAATGAAGTGTTTAGAGGTTTAATTTAGATCAGATTTCATCACAGATAATATTGGCTATTCTTTTTCATGTTGTTATTCTATGAATTCTAGTATCACAGAAACTTCAATTATAATGTTTATAAAATGACATTTATCATAATGAATCTTTCTTACCTTTTCCTACTAAATAGCCTACATAACCATAGTAGAATAAATAAATTCTGCTACAATATGTTATAACATTTTAATATAGTTTAAAATGTTAATGCTTTTCAGAAGATCTAGAAATGCCACATGTAAAAGCCTTATAAAGTATACTTCAAACTTCTACTTTTTTTTTAAACAGTAAAATGCTTGAAGTTTTCTACATTTCCTTGGCTGACTCTTACTTCAACAGATAGACATGTTCTTTCATCAAATGAAAGGTACAGTAAAATAAACATTACAATTCAGTTGAATTCTTTTTTTTCTTTGATTCTAGCAGTTCGGACTTTCTATTCTCATACATCATTAGACTCTTCTTGCAAATAATCAATGAGTTAATTTTGAGAACTTATTATAAAAGCTGCATTGAATTTTGGCAGAGCAGATAAACAATGAGTTGTAATAAGGCAATTTGCTGTTAATATCTGTCTTCATACTTGATGTCTAATTCAGAGCGCATTTTTGATTCATCGTGCTTGATTCTTTTAAATTTCTCCAGCTGAGACAGAGTCATTCATTGATCTTCTTTCTAGAGTGATTTTTTTTTTCTTTAGTTTATGCCAGTGAAGAAAAAACAGATACTTGAAGCTGAACATATTTTAATTTTTAATGGTGGTTTCTAAAACAATAAAAATAGAAAGTGAAGTAGAATAACCTTTCAGTAGAAAGGTTATGATTCCATACTAAGATAAAGCTTTAGTGAATAGGGATTAAATTTCTTACTTTTTGTAACTTCTCGCGTAATGCAATTTGAGTAAGTTTTATGGGAACCTTGCTAAAGAAAAGCTTTCTTACTGGTAAGCACTGGATTCTTTACTGTACAGAGCTGCACTATGACTAGATTCCATGGAATTTCTGACTTTGTCATCGTAATTTCAATTTGAAAATGAATCAAGTTGCTTCTAGGAAATTAATTTTACGTTTGGTTTGATGAGAGAAAAAATTGAGTTTGTGCTTTCTTATATGTGGAATTACAATAGCTAAGGTGCAACTCAAGTTTGAAAATGGCATAGTGGTAGCATTGCTGGGATATTCAGTGCTGCAGTTATAATTTTCTTGCAAAAACTTGTCCAAGCTGATGATAAATGTTTTCATTGCATATTTAAATATGAACTGAATTTAGCTCTCTGAGAAGTAACAACCACAGTTTAATTTGGAATACATGTGAGCTTCTCCAGGATGTCATTATGCAAGATTTTCCTGCTGAGATCTTCCTTCAAAGACCAAATATTGTACAGGTGAGATTTGCCATCAAGATTAGTTTCTTGTTCTTGGCATAACTTGTGCCAAGTTAAAACTGATACAATGATACAGTTTGTTTCTATCTACTATTATGAGCAACTAAAGAAGAGTCTCTCTAAGTCAGTGTAATCTGTAGGTGTATAGCAAAAAGAATGTTTGCTAGATGTTGTATTTTGAAAATTATTTGGTTGTCATGATTTGTGTTGCTAATTGGCAACTGAGTGTGTTGTGAAGTAATACTTCATTTCTTCTGGATAAGAAAATCTGTTTTGATATCATACCCTGTATGCATTCTCTAATAGTCTTTTATAATAAAAGTATGAAAATATATTATTATAGAAACTTCATTGTAGTAGTACGGAACTCAGCTTTTTCCTTAGGACTGATAGCCTTGCATTTAGTAAGAAAACAGTAATTAAACATATTTATTTTTGAAGTGAATTTTAAACATTGAGAAACACTTTAATATGTATATAGATCAAGATTTTGTTTTTTCAGTGATAATTCAAAAGGTGTATTAGTGTTCATCTACCAATGTTAATGGTTTTGTATTTGCAGAGCCTTTTGTCTCTGCTCAAGTTGGCTTTTGGAGGAGATGGAAGACATCGCTTAGCTTTACAGTCTGTCTCATGCATGCGACAGCTGTGCCTCTTCTTAAGAAACAGACTTAATTTTCACAGAGATCCGAATTTCTTCTCCAGTGAGCAAGGTAAGTTTTTAAAAACACTTAAAAAAAAAAAAGTGTGTGTGTGTGTGTGTATATATATATATATTTACTATCAATAAGAGTATCTATAATTTTATTAAAAAAATACCTTAAGTAGACACTTTATAGTGGTGTTCAGTACTAGGCTATGGGTGCTGTTTGCGTTAGTAAATAGCTTCGAGGTACTTGGATTACTTTAAATATTCATCTGGATCATTTCTAGTGGTTCTTTATGCATCTCTGCTTTTCCCTGTGTCTAGTTATTTTTATGTCAAAGGAATTTTTAACTAAATTTAGAAGTCTCTAAAACAAAAGTGGGGTAGCTATTGCATCTCAAAAAAGTTTCAAGCTGTTAATGCTTGACAAGCTATTTGTGAACTGGAAGAGCCATGCTAACTTTTCCTCTATTCTAATAGCTGAAAGTAGTTTAATCATTGTGTCAGATATTGCAGTCATTATGACTGTTTCACAATGTTCTTAGTGCTTAAATTTCGTAGATTTAATAATGCAGATTAGTTGTAATGATTTTCCTGTTTCCATATTGTCAGCTGAATTTAATCAGCTTTATGTTTCTCTAAATTGGTAGTCTGCTTCTCTTCATAAGATTGTCATTATGCTTAGTGTCTTAATCTCAATAAATTCTATTGGCTGTTTCTTTGCTAATTCAATTATAATATGAGCAAATCCAATAACCACAGTCAGATACTATGTATGTTTGTGTTTTGGCCAATTATTAAGTAAATCTTCCTCACATCGTCTCTCTTTTGATGTGTTTTAATATTTTTACTCTGTTAGAAAATATGAGGCTTTTTTGAATTTGG
This sequence comes from Crypturellus undulatus, assembly GCA_013389825.1. Classification (NCBI taxonomy): domain Eukaryota; kingdom Metazoa; phylum Chordata; class Aves; order Tinamiformes; family Tinamidae; genus Crypturellus; species Crypturellus undulatus. The sequence continues at coordinate 420,415 of VWPW01011263.1, forward strand.
TTTGTTTATGCTTAACTTCAAACAATTGACCAGAGCTAGTGAAACATTCTATTACTTCACTCCTAGTATCTTTCAGAATTATGGATTCCAGTAATGGATTATATGTTAGTTTTGCAATATATTAGTTTAGAAATGTTAGTTTTATTTATGTTAACTTCAAGACACAGCTTCCCAGAATTCATCTATATCTTACTGTCAAGAAGCAAGGGGTGGTCCTCCTCATTCTCAGAATCTGTCTCCTGGAAGTAGTAGCCCTCGGCCATCTGTTATTGGGCGAACAGTTCAGCGGCCTCGAGGAGATGGCCAAGACTGGGATGCAGCTTCTTCCAGGTGAGTAAAATAGGAAATAATTTTATGTTTTAATTAAAGTGATTACTATAGAATTATGTCATCTACTTCACTTGGGTGGGACAGTATGGGTATCTTCATTGCTTTCCATGTACGTGATTTAAAGGCAGTTAGTTCTTTAAACAGTAGTGAGAATATATAAGATCAGTTTTACCTGCCTTATTCTGTACCTAATAAACTTAAAACAAAAAAACTCATGATGCTAGTTGGTGTTATGCTGATTATGCATACATTTGTAGTACACAGACATAGATTTATTGAGACTATTGCCTTAAATACTGAAGTCATTTTTTTTTTTTCCTTCAGCAGCTCTGACAAAAAAAAAAAAGTAGAATGAGTATTTCATAGGTCGCTTTACTGCATGGTCGAAATTATTGTGTCACTTAAACATTTACGTTAAATTCTTTAGAATTTGGCATAAATTCTTAAAACAAATTTGATTTGTACACACCTAAACATGCAACCCCAATATGAAATTACAAATTATTTGCATATCCTCAAAATATTAAGGTTAATGTATGTGTTTGCATTTTGCCTGTCTTGACAAAATAGTCTTAATTCCAGAGTCACCGTCTTTTATGGGCTCTTATTTGGAACTTTTAAAGTTCTTTCAAATCCTTATTGAGTGCCATTTGGTAGTTTCTGAGTCTGTTCGGCATTTTGGCTTAATAATCCAGTAACATTTGAAGTGTTCAAGTAGACTGATATTTTAGATGAGAATAACTCACATTTTCAACTGTAAATGTATAAATGCTTCTTGACAGTCATTATATTAAAAGGTTATTTTTATCTATCTTTAATATGCTCATTTTTTATTATGTATTTATATGGCACTATACATGAAGTACAGACTTTATACGCAGTTGAACCTGACTGTTTTCACAAGTTGAACATTCACAATTTAATAGTAATTGGTGAATATTGTTCAAGAAATAGGGCTGGCCAGACAGCTTTTGGGGTAAGAATGTCAACACAGATAACGTACAGAGTAGACGTTGATCAGGAAAGTAAGGTGACCTCTGTGGAAGAGGAAGTGATAATTTCTTGAAAGTATAAGGCTATATTATGAGCTGTTTCTTCATGAATATACCTTGGCATTTTTCTACATCCTGGAGGTCAGTATACCTGCTCTCCACTCACATTTGAGATGCAATGACCAAGATGCAATTTAACCTAGCTAGTCACAGTAAAAAGAAAAACATCACGTTGAGTGGAAAATATAAAGCCAGGAATAAACAAGAAACGTCTGTAATGCTGATTTAAGATCTCTGATCTTAATATTAAAGAGTTCCTTTTAGTGAATTGAATCTTCATAATTGTGATATGAATTATTTATTGCCATAAATATTTTTTTTCTTGTCTTGATTCTTTACATCATCTCTCAATTTCTTTTTGTCTGCTTCAAATTCTGCTTGGAAATTTAACCTTTCTTCTTCCAAATGCTGAATCGTTTTATGGTTGATGGTTGATCCCTCTTCTTTAACTTCTGCTAAGGACAGTCAGAACTTACTTACTGATGAACTTAGCACTTTTTACCTGTATTTTTGCATCATTTTCAAATAATCCTTCAGCTTTTAAACTCTTAATTGCTGGGGTTTAACCATCTGTTAGGTAAAGACAGCATGATGTAATATTGTCATGCCACAATTATCTTTCTTCAGGTTGCTCAGATATACTTAAACCTTTTGATAGAGGAGAAAATAATTTTCTTTTTCTTGTACAACAAATCAAAATTTCTATGGACTTGGGTATAAGACTCTCTTTTTCTTTTTTTTGTTTGTTTTTGTTTTCTGCCTAAGGATTATGTAGGCAGCTGCAGAAATGGATTGGTTTTAATGCACCAGGTATTGTACAAGTGAAATTTGATTGACTGATTTATTTATTAAGTGGCCTTGCTTTAAGCAACTGTATATTTTGGACTTTGGAAAAAGCATCTAACCAAATGATTTTTTTCTCTTGCAATACTGCCTCTTCCTGCTACATATGAATTATTTTAGTCCATGTTTCTAAGTTATTTGAAGACTAATACCAAAACCCTAGGCACTCGCTTGATGCGTTACCAACGCTGCAATCTTAAAACAAGCACAATCTTTCCTCTGCAACTTTGCAGGAGAGTAGAGAAACCTTGGAAGGAAGGGAGATGTTAAAATACTTGGTGTCATTTGGTTAATGTCTTTGGATTCTGTTCTTTGGAAAAAGAAAATTTTATCTTTATTTATTTATTATTAAGTGGAAACAGTACTCAAGGAAATGCAAACTCACGACTGTCCCTGCACTCCCCGTTTGATGTTGGACATATTGATGTAGCAGATCTTGAAAATGAGGATATTTTGGAATTACAGATGAAACAGTTTAGCCTTCCGCAGTTCTGTGTTTTGGTCCTGGAAAGTGCTGTACCTCTTCTAAGAACAGGTGGGAAAATTTGGATGAAATATGTTACTTATGTATCTCTTTCACATTAATCTGGGGAGCTTGATACTTTTTCTTACACCAACTTTGGTGTGAACTGCCGGGGAAGTTAGTGTGATGAAGTGTGTACCTCAAATGACCAGATATGTATGATTGCCAAAGCATATTAACAAAATAGAACAGTTCTAGTCTAGAGGTTTTATTTAGGTCTTCAAGGTAGATACCTGTTGTCATTTCTGGTTGTGCTGCAGAAATTGTGACTTCTTTTTATTAGTGAAAGAGGAGTAATGGTAGGAATTAGGAAGAAATGGTTGTATGGGAAAACTTGCTTGGTGGAGTAGGGTGTCACTTGATGGGGGGGGAAAAAAAATCAATATCCACACTTAAAAAAATGTGTTTTGTTAAACTCTTTTTAAATCTCTTTAGGCATATTATTTTTCTCTGTGCAGGAAATAATAAAAATTCTTGAAAAGATTTTCTTCTTTTGTATTCATTAATAAACCATGCATGTGTGTTAATTACTAAATTTTATAAGTTATGGTAGTCTTAATATCAGTAACGATTCTTAGTTAAACTTAGGAAACTTCTGAATTGCCAAACCTTTTGAATATATAGTCCTTTTCATCATAAGCTATCAAAAAATAGAATTTAATTATAAAACAGTGTTGTTCAAATTCGATACTGACAAAAGTGGTAAGGTTTTTAAATACAAGAGTTGGAAATATCAGACAATGCCTATCAACAGTTTCTGAATTGGCTTGGGGTTTCAACTTAGAGAATGAGTGAAATGTACTGTTATGTAGTGTTATTGTAGGCCAATTTAGCTCGTGATGACTTTTATTACCACAAATAAGTAGTGCATATATTTTTTTTCCTTTGTCTGTAAATACAAAAAGCTCACAAAATAAAATCTTATTTTCCTTTTAGAATAGTGATATTTAAATATTACTATATTCAAAACATTCTCTTGACTTCTGGCAGTTTCTCCTTTATTTATGATAGAAAATATTTTTTTCTACATTCCCATATTTTCTGTTTGCAACACATGTAGAATCTGAACATCTATTTGCTAAATCTTCATATTTTAGGAAGAATTTGATTCTTTGCTCAGATTTTAGTTTTAGATTTTTCAAGGTCTTTTGGTTGATTTTTTTTTGAATGTTATTCAATAACATTTTTATAAAAGGAAGAGCTGAATTTCTTCTTTGTGAAGACAAACCTAGTGATGCCAAGCATGCATTAAGCATAGTTATTATCAATCATCAGAACATTATCTGATCATCAAAATTTGACAGAGATGTCTGTCTGTCCATCCATTCATACGCATAGAGAGAAAGAAAAGATTTTTTAATGTCTTTTTATTTTCTGATTAAGTTACTTTTGTAAACAACAAAACAACTAGTCACAGGTGATTTTTGCATATTATCTGTTTGCCTCATGCTAGTACCTTACAAAAGAAATGTTTTTTCAAATGGATAGAAGGATTACAGACAGTTGGTCATTTTTAACAAAATTAGTGTAACCTGTCTGTTATTCTATTGATAAACTGAAAAATGTGCTTGCCTTTGCAGTTTATTGGATTTTTTTGTTGTTGTTTGAACGTATAATGATCTGCCGGAGAACTTCAGTGGGAAAGTTCCCATAAAAAGTTCATTTTCATCTAATTTGTTTGAAATGCAATTACGTTTTCCTTTACTGAAACAATGGGAACATGCATCCTTGTAGAATGATGTGGTCAGTTTTAGTGACATGTTTCATTTTGAGGCAAAACAGGACAGAATTTCACTGGTAGCTTTTCTGTTTATTTATTTATATGTATATCTAAGTCTCCGATTATAAACCTTTATCAGGGCATGACAGTAAGATACTTCATATGGTTCTGTAGCCTGCCTCTTTGAATCTGAACATTTAAACAACATTTTTTTTTTCCATTTTTCAAGGCTGTTTGTATCTTATCTGAAAATAAACATTTCATTTTCAGATCAGTTTTGTTTTTCTTCGTTTCTCTTGATCGTAGTCATTTACAACAGAATGTAAGCAAATACAGACTCTTCTCAATTAATGACTGTTTTAGTCTCTTCTGTTATATTGGCTAGTTGTCAGCTTTGATGACTCAGTTTTCATGCTAGTTGATGGCAATTAGCATCAACTAAACTGGAAGAAGTGTACAGGAAAATTAAAATCTCAGAATTTGGTATAATCCCATGTTTAAAACTACTTTGTGTTTAAATTTTTCTATCTCCTCACTTGTGCTCCTAGGCAGTAGAAGAGTGACAATGGAAGTTCTTGAATTGCTTGTTGAAGACATGTACCTTACAGGTGATGCTATTTCTGAAGACGTTTGGGAAGATGATAGCCTTTTTGGATTGGAACTGGTAAGATTTCTGATCCTTGATCAGCTATGCTTAACAGTCTGCCTCTGACATTTTCTTGCAGTAGTTCATATACACATGTAATCTTCTGCTGGGCTACCTTTTTCAGATCTTAAATAGTTTAGTATTGATTTTACCACTGCCAAGTTCTGTGTATTTTAAATATGAAATCTTATATTAGAGGACACTGAAATTTCATCTCAACAGATTAAGTCATTGTGTTTTTTGACAGGTAGTAAAAGGCCATTATGTTAAGAGAAGTAACTATGAGGGAAGAGATCTCGGGGTGGGTAGGTGGAAAAGCACTGACTACAAATATTAGATGAGCAGTTTGATTTATATGAAGACTAGTTTGATTTATATGAAGACTCTGTTTATATTATTACTTTATTTAACTTGTGAAATTTTTATATAATATCAAATAATTATCAGGTAGAATAGCAATGTGTGACTTGCTTCTGTATGTGTGTGACTGAAACATTGGCTAGCATGATATGTGTATGTAGATATTAGAATTGCAGAGATTGAAAATTGTGTAAAAATCTCAGTTGAGCTTAATCTTGAATGAACATGACTTGTAGCATGAAAGTACCACAGAATATGAACCAGTTTTTATTCTTTGTTATGAATTTACTAATAATTTTTTGTAGGCTTCCCTACTCTATCTGCTGCAGATTGTATATCTTATTAGGACCTACCACTGGATGTGGACTTTTTACTTTGCTTTAGTATACTTGCACTCATTTTTTCAAAGTCTGTTACAATTGATCAACATCAATTAAAGATGCCTTTCTGAACGTTTGATCTAAAAATTTTAGTATTTAAATTTTTTGTTTGGTTGTTGAATTACCTGAACAAATATATTGATTGAACAAAGAACACTGTCATGCAGGAAAGCAACTTTTGCATCCAAATCTGTCAACATACTGTAGAAGCTATGGGTGTATACACACAAGTTATTTGTGGAAGCTCTTAGAAGAAAAATGATGATCTAAAAAAATCCTGTTACTAGCAAATGTAACTTTGCCATCAAGTTAAATATAATTTCTGTATATGTATGTGTTCACATATCTCTCTATGTATGTGAATAAAGCCTTGGTGGTATAACTTTATTTTACTAGCAGAAATATGTGCTACACTAGTAAAAAGGTTACTTTTTAGATATAAGCTTCACTGTCCATCAGAGATCTGAATATGCATCTATCTGAAACATCTGGACTGTCCAGGGTCAATAAATAAAGCTAAAGCAAAGTAAAGCTAAATTTTATAAAAATCAGTTGGCCATGCAGGAGACTAAAAACATCTCTTTCTTTTCTGGTGTTCAGCTAGGTAGCAGATGACTGAATGTAGGGATAATTCGAGGAAACCACTGTTAAGCTTATATTATGGTATTTATTGCTACATCAAATAAAATATTTTTTATCAGACTGAGTTGTTATTCCTCAGTGCTTAAAAACATGTTTTTTTCCCTGTTTTGTATTGGTTCTAAGGAAAAGAGGCAAAGTCTCGCTTGTCTAGGAAACTTCTAATTATTTCTTGAATGGTTTCATTCTCTGACGCTATTTGTTTGAAATTACTTTTAAAAAAATCTGTGAAAAAGAATATCTTAGAGAAATATATAGATACATATATTGGAATGTTTGGTTGTAAATATATATATTTTGCTTTTTCAGTACCATCCCCATGTAAAATTTTTGTTGCTTACTTATTTTTTAATGCGTATTTAAGTATAGTTTGATATTTGCACTATCAAAATATTTTGAATCTGTAGAGCCACAACTTCTCAAATTTTTGTATCATTTGTTTTGAGACAGACATCCTTTAGGGAAGAATAATATGTTTGATTCAGCTACTGTTTTGAGATTCCTGGAGTCTTGAAACTGCTGCTCCACCTGCCTCTGTCAACTCTATTAGTAGGGCAGGAAGAATTTTTTTTTTTTTTTTGAACTGAAAGCTATGAAAGCTATGAACCTGAAAGCTATGAAATAATTTTTGATGATTATTACTTTATAAGACTTACTGAATTTAGTCGGTTGCTTCTTGTCATTTCTTTTTCAACTTTTGCCATGTGGAGTCAGACTATAGATCTTAGTGCATTTATAGAATTACAAAGCTAAATCTCTCATATGCCTACTCAGTCAGTCAAAACTAAGGCAGAGTTAAGTGTCCTTAAATACACACTTGACTTTTTTTCTGGTGACCAAATTATAGAAAACGATCTTGTTCTCTCCTGATGATTTCTTTTGATCTCTCCAAATGCTAGAGATTCTATTGCAGAGTTTTATATGATCTAATCTAAAAAAAGTGCACCTTTATTAGAAATAATCTAATAAAAGTATTAGATGTTTTGAAAACTTTATGTGAGTATGTAAACTATTTTTTATGGTTAACTTTCATTAGCACATTCAAATTAGATCATCAGATTTCTGTATTAAAAGTGAACTTCAAAATACTTTTTATACACCACATCAAATGTCAAAAGCTCAAAAACAGGAAAGAGGAAATTGCAAAAGGGGAGGAGGGAGCAACAAGTAATTACAGAATAATGTATTCAGAACTACAAATGAAAATGCAATCAAGTCTACAGTTGTAATGCAAACTTCTGTTTAGATGATAAATGAAACTATGTATTATGTATTATTTCTGCATTTTTAAATTAGTTTGTATAATTGTGTTAAAGATAGTACAGATACTGCATAAGCATTTCAAAATATTATAATAATATTGTGGCAATTACTTCTAATGATTATATCTTTGATTTCATTTTCAGAAGAACAAGTTGCTTATGGTGTTTGATTTGCTTGGAGAAACTATATCCTATCACAAAAGCAATATTAGCGCAGAGCAGCCTGAGGTGATACTGGTGCATCATAGAATGGCATTTGTCAGCATCTCTCTTTTCACTGTTAGACTACTGCAGATGCTTCTGCCTGTAGAAAAGGTGAGGTCATCAATGATTTTAGAAGTGATTATGTTTTTTTTTTTTGTATTTTAAGAGGTACCTTTTGCAATAATTAATGCAGGGAGAATACTCCCTGCAAAGTTCACCTGACTTACATTGGCTGTGGCTTGACCACAGAAGGCAACTTTGCCCTATCTTCAGTTTTCAGTGCATTCTTCAGATGTCTAATGCAGATTTCAAGTATTATTTAAGTGTTCAAGTATTTAAGTATTCAAATATTATTTTATTTATACTTGTGCTTTTAGTGAGGTTTTCAGAATTCAGTATTCTTTTTCCTCCTGTAACATTTTTCTAATCAGGTGTGTGCGGTTTGCAAAGCTGTGCTGCCCCCTGCTTGTTTCTAGCAAGCACTTTATGTTTAGACCAACTTACTGTTTACAGTCATCACTGTCTCTCAGTGTGTTTGACAGGACATAGCAAGTAATTTTAGTATTTTATAGTGTCTTTAGCTATCCTTTGGTTGTCTTTACTCTTTGATTCTAATGTTCTTTAAATTTTCTGATTTGTATCTTGTGGGTTGTTTTTCTATTCAGTTTAGACAGGGATCTGATGTGATCTGATCTGGAAGTTTTTGTGGGAGAGAAGATGTTAGAAGACATTTAAAGCTTCTAAATCATTTTAAAATCCTGAGAAACTCTCTATCTTTATGTTTTCATCATTGTGTTGTGGGGTAGCTCTCAGATATTTTTTCCATCTACTACTCGGATTCACTTAGTTATGGATTTTTTTATGAACATGAAATATAATTAATACAAGTAATCTCTTGTACCTGAAAATAAATACAGAAATACTAATCCAATAAGATTTTGTATCTTTGATTGCTATGCTCTTATATACGTGGTGTAGAATTTTTAATTCTGTGCATGAAAGGAATTGAAAAAGAATTACTGTGTTTGAGATCACAATTTCTAGTTGAATGAACACTTGTAGTAAAAAAACATCAACACAAATGTAACACCATTCTTAGTATGGTATATTACTATCTGGGATTTTGAGGTAGCTTTTTAGTGATTAAAGTATAGAAATAATTGTGATCTGTGTATTCTCTGCCATCTAGTGGTTTAATAGTAATTTGACCTAGTCAGTCTGTGTAGTTTATGTTGTGGCTGAATCTGATGCATCTTCTGTTACTGTCTGCAGGTGTGACAAAACTGGTATTTACTGGTCTCTCACCTCTTCATATAAAAAATCCTTTGATATATGTGTGTGTCTAATTTGTAAAGAGCAGTGATTGCTTTTGTTGAATGACTGCAAATACTGCTGTTTTTACTGTATTTGAGAGTTGTTCTTTCTGTTTTATTCTGACAGTCCTTTTCTTTTCTTTTCTTTTTTTGTTTTGGAGGCAAGTAAAGTTTTACCGAAGAATTTACTAGATGCTTTATTTCTCTTGTCTCTGGACGTGCCCTTCTGCTTGGAATATCCAAATGTTCATGAGTCCACAGCAGCATATCTGGAGCAGATGAGTTCAGAAAACTACAGTATTTATAAACAAGCCTCAGAAACTGCTTATTCAATTGAATGCACTTGTAGCTTTTTGATGGAAGCTCATAAGGAGGTGTGGAATTTTATTAGACAACATGTTTTCTGTAGGCAAATTTATTTCTTCTCCTTCTCTTTCTCCCTGATGAAAACACTAGTCTATCAATACAGGGAAGAGCCATAGGTATTCTGTGTTAAGCATATGCAGTTATCTTATATTTTTTTCACTTTTTACTAATTATATGAATTGTATTTGCATAATTAACATTATGCAAAGTAAAAAAAATGGAGATTGGAAGTGTACATATGACTTCTTATGGACAAAGAAGTAGGAAAGAAATGAGCAATATATTTATATAAAAATGAGTATTCTAATTAAATAATTTTGAATATTTCAATTTTTACTACCTGGTAGATTTAGCTCTAGGTAAAATTTCTTTTAGAATGTGTAAGATTATCATCTGTGGGCTTATCCATTATGGAGACAACTCATATACTTTGTGTTCTAAGTAAAAGCATTCTATCATAGCCTTAAAATATTCTTTTCCGTTATCTACGTAATCCATATGCAAGTCATTTAAATTTAGAGGCTTTAAAACAGTTATTAATGAGAAGCATGATGCATTTACTTAAATTTTGAAATCTCATTCTTTAGTGTTGTGAGAATTGTTTAGAATTGTTAAAAGTAGTTAAATTTTGCATTATACTCTTCTCCCGAAAAATGAGTTTTTTTTAAAGTATCTCAATTTTGAAGACTAAATTTCAAAGAAAAAATATTCTTGGGCATTTTAAAAAGTGTTTTGACTAGTGTTACAGCGTTCATGCCAAGAAACATCAGCTACTCTTTACTCTCATTGCATTTCATAAAAGTTTTTTTGGGATTCAGCAATCATAGGAGCAGGTACTAAAATGTATTTATTTGCAATCTCTTAGTGAATCAAGTTAACTGTATAACATTTCTGAGAAAGACTGAATTAATCCGTAGTTAGTAGATGTATTATATGATAAATTCTGAAAGATAGTGCAGGAACTTTTTATGGTTAATAATACTAATACTGATTGTCCTTTCCCTTTATTTTGCATTTCAGGGGGATAAGAATCTTTTTGAATTAATAGAATTGGCAGACCAGGCCTTAGGCAGTCTCCCTTACCATCAGCACTTTCCCTTACTTCAGGAATGTATCCAAATATGCTCAAATATGTAAGTAAGCTACTATTAAACCTCTGTAATTTAAAAAAAAAAAAGACACTTTCTCAGAAAAACTTTCCCAAGTTGTAGGATCTCAAGACTTTTTTTAATGCTGTATGTTTGAGCAATGTATATTAGCTATTGAAACATCTCTTGGTATGCTTTGCATAATCCTGTTGGAGATTGCATTTTAAGTTGAATCTCAGGTACTTAAAAATCTAATTCATTATTCATTTTCAAGGATTTTACAACATATGCTTGTGTTTATAAAGTTACCATGTGGTTTACAGAGAAATCATGTTAAAACTTTGACTTGTCTTTCTATTTAGTATTTTATGAATTCCCCTGTTTCAGGTGAATTTGTCTAACTGGATTATTTTACCTTCAGAAATCCTGAAGAACGTTATTTTCATTCAGATGCTATGTACTGAAATATGGCAGCTCGTTTATTAAATAACGAGTTATTTGCTTTTTTAGATTCTCTTTATCTCTAGGATAGAGAATTTAAGCTATTCTGTGGAGGCTGGAAAAAATCTATATTAAGTGCTTAATTAGAGATATAAGATCTTAATACTGTAGTGATTCAGATTTTTTATTTAAAAAAAAAAACTGTTAATGTGGAATTACATTTAACAGCACTGTAACAATTGTCTTAAAGATATGAAAACTAGAAAGGGGTCTGGCGTTTCTCCAATGCTTTAGAATTATTCTGTGATTACTATTTTGAAAAACAGGAAATTCACTGTTGTTTTTAATTTTAACTGTTACCTCTACAAGAAAAGCATTCTGAAAGCATAGAATTTTTATAAGTGTATACTGTGATCTATAGAGCCTACTGGACCTCTGTAGAATATAGTATTTTCAGATGAATAAGTATGTTTATCAGGTTCCTAATTTCTAACAGTTCAAAAATATTTTCAAAGGATTATGAAATTAAACATTTTAAGACATCTTTGGATATTTTAAAATAATTTCATACCTTACATAAAAGAAATCACTGTTAATCTTATTGTGTAAATTTAACTATACTTCCTTTTTAGATGGAAATCTGACCAGATTAATCCAGCGCTCCAGACTAAGAGTCAGAAGGTGCTTCTCCGTCTGTTGTCTCATCCTGTACTGAACATAAAAACTGAAGCCTATTGCTGCTGCTTGAAAGTGGTTGAGGTGAGAACTAATGCTTTTGATTTTAAGCTAATTAAAGATATATATACTAGTGTCACTAGTTTAAGACTATTTTTAGAGAAAAATCTGTTTAACGTACTATATACTGGGATTTCCACAGCACTTTGCTCACATTTTAAATTATTGTTAGTATTTTTTATTTAACAATTCAATTTTGCTTGTCTGCTGAAAAGTGATTGCCCTGATTCTATTCTCTTAGCAGCTTTTCATTTTCTTTATATTTTTAATTGAACATGAGCACACAATCTTTTTGATCTGACTGCTTTCCGCAAGGTTGTTCACTAAAGGAAAGCAAAACAGAATACCAATAAAATACAGATGCTTTCAGAATATATATTTTTATCTAGATTGTTTTGTTTAAACTGTAATAAAATCTGAAACAAAACTGTCTCTTTCTTTGTGTTTACATAAGCTTCAAGATGATTAAGAGCAAGTCAGTCCTTTTGTTTTATCAGTCCTGTGTCTGCAAGATCTGTACTTAGCTTTGTATATATGAAAATGAAAAATATATGTGTGTATATATATATATATATTTTTTTTAAGGAAAACCCAAGGGGTTAAGAATGTAAACTTCCTGAAAGTATGACTGTACTTTTAAATAGTAATGATAATGCCTTATTCGTGAGGTCTCTTTGGGTAGTTAGTAATATTTGCTTTTATTAGTGGGAAAAAAAAATAATTACTGCCTCTACCATTTGACAGAAGTTAGCTCTTCAAAACTGAAGGATGTAAGAGAGAAGATTCCTTCTTTGACAGCTGGTTTATGTACTGAGTTGCAATCATTTCTTTTATGAAATTCCATAGAAAGAACTCATATCAGAACTTGTATATGTGCATATCAGTGAGATTTAATTTAGCTTATAGAATCCTTACTGCTTGTGATAATGTATACAGGCTGTGTTTCAAGGCCAGCAGTTAAACAGGCATTTTTGTTTCTTGAAAACTAAATGGCAACTGCTTAAATAGGCGTCAGCTTAATTTGTTGCATTAGGGCTCTCATGTTTGTGTGTGTGTGTGTGTGTGTGTGTGTGTGTGTGTATCATTTAGTATTATGAAGGCCTGTTGTGTCCAGTAAGCCTCCTAAAATTTACAAAGTTGCCGACTTTTAATCCAGCAGAAGAAAGACATGCTTTGAGGCCTCTCTTCAATGTTGGCTTTAAATTAAGTATATTCCCTCTTCCTTCTATACATTATTGAACCCAGCACATGCTTGTTAGAATAAATTGAACAAAGCTTTTGGGGATAGCTACAGACTTAGTTAAACTTACAGTTTTTCGGTATCATTTTACTTGTCATTCTTATTTGTATAACGGGCACCTGCTAAACTTCACATTGTATTTATGGCACAATTCACTAATAAGAAAAGCTAACAGAACTAGTTTATCACAAAAAAGCAACTACTTTCACCAAATGATGTGTATGACATCTTTACCTCCTCGTATTAGGTTTTGCTTATTTTAACGTAATACTGAATGATATGTAAAGTTTTTCTGATTTATATTTGCTATTTTCTAAAATTAAAACAAAATGATTTTCTGTTTCTTAGCCTATATAGCAAAATGGAATTTTCAGTCAATGAAGTATAAAGATGTTTAAATATTGAAATGTTTAGCTTTCAGAATTGTAATCTTAGCTGCTTTTCGCTGGGTGACAACCTCTGGCAGCCTATAAAACAACTATGGTAGTAGAGACATTCTTGAATTTTAAAATTAACCATCTTTCATTTTCACTGAAGGACTGTTTAGGTATTCATAATGCTGCTAAGCCTGGGTCTTCAATTTGCCATGGAGTACACTTTCTTCTTCATCCAAAAGTTTTATATGAGATCTCTACATTTGGTCTTCAAGAACATAAAAATGAGGTACTGTATTTAAGCTGTATTTATAACATGATGTGCATGCATTAAAATAATTCTTAGCATTTTAGCATATAGTTTTGTGTGTGTGTATGTGCGTAAACACACAAAACTATATTCTATTCACATAGTTATATATATATACTTGTAAAATGAAGGATTTCTTTATGGTGCTGTCAGAGGCAAAACAACATCCTCTAAGTATGATGCTATTTATTCAGTGTAATAAGTGCAAAAGGAAAACAAAATAAGCTGCAGGTTTAATTTTTATGATTTCCTGTAATATACTCAGCCTTACCAAAGTGGTCACATGGCAAAGTAGTACACAATTCAGGTCATGTCCATACTTGCTTTTTCTACCGTTTAGATGTATATCTACTAGTTAAATTATCATTAAATATCAGTTTAATCTTTCACGCTTGTGACATTGAGAAGAAATTGAGTATAATCCTATACACATTTTTTTTAAAATCCCAAATGTTAAAGATAAGCTAGAATGATACTTTGAAAGGCTGTTCTTGCCTAAAGTGAGAGAATATTTAGTTATAGTATAAAGTGCATTTTTTTAACAGGTAATGACAGACTTTTATTTACTTGTTCCACATAACGCAAGGAGAAATAATTCTTAAAAGCAAGAAAGCTTCCTCTGGTACATTTATAGCAATAATAACTTATAGCTTGTGAACGCTTTCAACCTACCTTGATGACCATTGAGAATGCTATATTATGTACCTTTTTTTTCCTTTTTAAGTATAGAGCTACAAATGAGTTTACATAAAATTGGAAAATTTTTGATAGCCTTCTGAGTTTGACTGTTCAGCTCCAAGTGAAACAGCTGTAGAGCAGGTTTTGAGACTTTATCTTCTTGTAGCTCCAGAAATATTGCAAATAAAATCTGGGAATCAGGGAATAAAATATAAGAAAATTAAGAAAAAATATACGATATAAGAATATAAGAAAAAAATACATATAATTGTTTTGCCTGGAGGACAGAGAGGCCAATAGATCTATAATTTGTATTAATTTTTATTTTAGAAAAGATAATTGGTCTTTCTAGAAAACAAAAACTAGGGTTCAGAGATGAAATTTAAAAAAAAAGGTACCAAGAACTATCATTTAAAAAAATGGTAAATGAAATTTGAGCATAGTCTTACACTTAAAACAAACAAACAAAAAACCCTCCAATACTCATAGTATACTACAATTTCAGCTTGAAAAGTAAAAATTCACTATTGACACACTGTGTGCTTAGATTCACTGCTATGTGTGTATCTGGAAAGGAATTACACTCTCTGAAGTCATCTCTCCAAGGCTGTGAAGATAAATTAACTATGTATTTTATAGATATGTAACCTTGCAATGAATCTCTGGCATTTCACTTTTTTATTAGTATCCTGAGCTTAGAGGCTTTAAATTCCAAGAATTTCTCTGTCCTGTTAAAAGAAGTATCTTCTCTGACAGGCTTTTTTACAACTTAATATTTACTGTGACTGACAATTTAAAAGTAGCATCCTGCAGTAGGAGTACATTTTGTTCATAGATTTTTTTTTTTTTTTTTTTTTTGCCTTTTGAGCTGTGTTTGTATAAAATTCAAAGACAACTTTATACTGCTGTATTGACAAACTAACCTAGATATTTAGGCTGTTGCATTTTTATTACTTTTTTTGTTATCGAGCAGGTGAACTCTGCTGCCAAGTCCATTCTGATGTACCTATTACAGGGACGACTTGTAATGACAGTATTGACTTGGAACAAGTTTATTGAGGCCCTTTATCCCATCATTCCTATTTTACAGGTACATGTATTCATTTAGGTATGAATATGTTATTTGGTGTATGAGATAGGCCATTATGTAAACAGCATCACTGGAAAGTAGATGAACAAATATTAAGCTGTCAGATGGAGAAATGTTTTGTACAGGTCCTAATGCCAGTCAAAGTTGCTCCTTTCAGTTTGGTAAACAAATTTAGTCTGGTAATATTAGAATTTGAAATTTTGAAGGAAAATAGAGAAAATTCAGCAAAGATTAAAATACTCCTAGGTCATATTTTTTGCTCTTTAAAATAATGTAATTTTAAAAAAAATGTTTTTATGGAGCAATTTCATGGAGGAATATCTGGTTTTGTTAAAGTTGTTGCATTTTTGGTGCTTCTCTATTCCTCCTTAATCCCATTCCTAAAAATAAAACAGAATTATATTGTCTATTTTGCTCATTATTAAACTTTTTAAAATTTAGTTTCTTTTTAATTTTTTTAGGGTTATGCTGATGCAAAAGATGCATTAGGTAATTGTATCCTCACTTTGAGTGAAACAACCTCTGACCAAGGAGAGGGTGTTCTCCCTAGAGCTACTAGACTGCGGGCAGCTCTCCGTCTTCTTTTCTCAAAAAAGCAGTTGTGAGTAATATCCTGTAGTACAATGGGACTTAAAAAGCAGATTAACCAATATTGCTTTGAGTACTTTATTTTCCAAATAGAAATTTTATGATCTATATTGTGTTTAGCTGTAAAACTAAAGCTAAGGGTTTCCAGTATGAGGACTTTATATATTTCTTTTAATCATTTACTCCTTTAGGGTTCGTTCTGTAGCACTTAAACATTTATCATTCCATCTTTTGAATGAAGAAGGGGCCAACCTGAAACGCCCACATCTGCATGGTAGTGTGTTATCCAGCATTTCAAACTTGTTTATTGTAGAAAGAGCTATTGAGCTGAAACTGGATGATAAAACAGAGTCGGTATTTAAGGTGAATAAAATCTGTCTAAATATTCTGTCATTCCTCAACTTTTCCACCTGTCTGATAAGTTATCATTCTCGGGAGGTTGAAATGTTTCATATGAATTGTCTTATATCATGAAAAGGAATATATACAGATAGATAGATATAGATACATGCATAGATATGTTCTCTCTATATGAGCATTTAAAAATGGTTTTCACGCTACAAGATGCAGCAATGAGTAAGAAAACAATTCATTCTGCTTTTTTCTTTCCTCTCTTAAGATAAGTTAACCTTAAGAATTAGCTTAACTGCGAACAATACAGGCCTGCCATGTTTACATTTTAATTGTGCGTTGAAAGAGTCTGATTTTTTTCTCAGGCAGAGATTTTCTTTTTCAACCCAGAGTCCTTTGTTACTGAAACAGCCACAAAGATGGTTTAATATAAAATATTCTAAGATTTAGAAATTCTGTCTGTGTTTTCTTAGTATTGCAGCTTCTGCAAAATGAAAACAAATCACAAGTATATTACTTGTGAGTAAAGCTATCTTTTTATTCAGTCAGCTAGGCTGTTTTCTTACCATCCCTGCTTCTTTCTCCATTACACTCAACACTTGCAGGTTAAAAGTACATTAAAAAGAAGAGTTAGGATGAGTCGCCTCTAATTAAATTTAATCTTTAACAGTCATTGTACGCTTGATTTCTTATATTCTTCCCTATATCTTCCACAAGTTAGGATCTTAAATCTATATGTGAATTCAGAATTATTTTTTCTAACCCTGCTGCTATATACTTTTGTTCACTAAATTAGAAGTGTATTACATCATTTCTGTGTAATTCTGAGATTTCTTTAATCCTTCATAATCTACTGATTAGAAGGCTGCTGTTGTGTTCTTAAAAACTATTCTCTTATGTGCCCCAGGAACTATGAGAGATTTCTTAAAAGAAGATTATAACTTAATCCATTTATTATTATTATTATGAACATGTGGAATCTAATCAAATACAATCTAATAGAGAATATAAATATTTTTATTTTTCTTTCACAGTAGCATACTGTATGTAAATATAAATATGCTTTTACTCTTAGGCAGAAACTGTTGAAAAACTTTATGGTATCTTGACCTCCGATGCTGTTGACTTAGTTCTACGAAAGTCTGCAGCTGAACAGCTAGCTATAATTTTGCAAGGTAAAGTTCTTTAGGAAATTTTTGTTCATTTGCTAATTTTTCAGTGACTGCTATAATTTGGCTGTTTTGTTTATGTTTATGTTAAGGGTGCTTTTATTTTACATTGACCTTAGTTGTATCGTTGAACCTGAGTGCAACACTCTTGTCTTATGAGGATAAAATTGCAATCCAAATCAGAACTTAGTTACTTGTTATGGTACTTGAGAATGAATAAGTGTTGAAAACAGCAACTTATTTCTGTAAGCTTTGTAGTAGTGTTTTTTATTTTGTTTTGTTTTGTTTTTTTCTTCTCTCTCTGTTAGCTTTGTCATTTTGTGATGTTTGAACTAATAATTCTTCTAACTCAGCTACTCCTATGTGCAGGAAGGGAGGCAAAGGTTATTAGGAAACATATAAATATTTTCGGTAGTATTGTGTTTCAGGTAAAAGTCATTCTTAGCTTATAAAAACTGGTGAAACAGGTTTGTCACTTAGTGACAATTTCCTTCTAGCTTCTGGAATTTCTTCTTCTAATTTGAGTTAGCCTTGGTACACAGTTAAAGTGAATTTAAATGCCAATTTATGATTAAGAGTTTAGTAAACTCAGGATAAACTTCTGGGATTCTACTCTTCCAGTAACATGAAGATGCAGTCTCCACAGGGAGCCTGCATCTTATTAAATTATTAAATATAATGTTATTTTACATTTAATATTAATTTAATCATCTTACATATAGTAAGTTGCTGGAAAGGTGTTCCATCTTATACTCTTTATGATTTAAGTGACTGATCATAAACTTGCATCACAGCTTTTTAGGATTTTGTTGAAAAACTGATGAATTCTGATAAATAATATTTGACTACTTAGATGAAAGTATGTAATCTTGAATAGAGCATTATTTGACTCAGTGCAGAACCACAGCTCTGAAGTTTTAGACTTGAATGCCCATACTCTACCCACACAAACTCTGGATCAAGTATGTGTTTTATTCAAGGCAGACAAGCCACAGTGTTAGAATATTGTTTTTTTTGTTTTCACCCTGAGAAGATGAGATCTTAGACAATATTCAACTCAGAATTCTTATTGTCAGAAGCAACACAAAAATGAAGAAATGCTTCCTATATCCTCTAAAATCCTATGCTATGACTGTCAGTTTTCAGAAGATTAAAAAAAAGAAAACTAGCATAGAATGAAATTATAGAAGAAAAATGTTGCTGTTTTATCAGAACAAATTTAATATGAAGAATCACAAATCCAAACAGCTTATGGCTTTTTTTTGTTGCTAAGTATTCTTGAACCAGATGTTCTGAAAGATGTTTTCAGTGGAAAAAAAAAATAGCTCTTTTTCATTGACAGATTCATGACCAATTTTTAATTGTTGCGTGTTAAATTGTTGAAAACTTTGAATATTAAAAGTGAAATCCTGTGTGGCCAGTATTTGAGCTCTTCTGAGGCTGATGTAGGTGAGGAACATAATGACATTTTGGGAAGATATTTAGGTTTCTTAATAACTCTGTTTAAGAGGCTAGTATAACCACATGATTGCAAAGGAAATTGAGATATTACTGTTGTTGTTATTATTTAGTTAAGTGATTATTTGCTAAAAGTTATCCTGTAATGGCTGCGTCCTAGTTTGAATGTTTTAGGTCTTTTTCACTTGTTAGGCAGACATTTCTATCTCACACTATTATCCTAAATTGCACAGTTGTTATTCAGTTTTGTAGGAAGACTTCTATAATACTTAGGCTTTGTATTCAATACCTCTGAAACAAATGCTAAAGTTTTGCTGATAACACTCTATGGGGGACTTACCTTGGTTGTGCCTTAGCTGTACCTGCTCTGTTTGTTAGCAGCTTGGGAAACTGCTGCTTTTAACAGCACAAATTTGTTGCTGAACACTAAGAAGGTTAATATGGAACCAGGGGCTGCTAATATAGGTACGCTTTTTGTTACAGACACCAAAATGCATAATGCAGTGAAAAAGTTGGGTGTGATAGAAAAGATTTTGGCTTACCTCAGTGAGTGCATACATCAAGATGGCAAGGTAAAAATACTGGAATGAGTTCTTCTGCAACTGTTGTATAGCATGGTGGTAATATAATCCTTTTTTTTTCTATACTTATAGCACTAATGTTTTTACTGCATTCATTCTACACAGAAAACAAATGTTTAGTAACAAGTATAATCTCAGTATTTAGTTAATATAATCCCAGTATTTGTTTAGTTTATTTTTGCATATGATGACATTCTGTTTAGATATTGGTCTAGCTACATATGATATTAGCAGGTCAAAGAATCAATTTGGTTTTAGGAGACCAAAATACGATTTTTAATCAGCTTTTTTATTAAAAAAAAAAAAAGTAATATGCCTTTTAGCTCTGCAGACTCATGTCCTAAAGCAAATAAATATAATTAAAACCTGTCATTTATTAATGACATATGAGTACCTCTGTAAATCCCTGATAATGAGCTGGGAAATATGATATGAGGTTCTTATTTTTTTAATTGTGTTTATTGTAGAATGCCAATGTCTTTGTTTTACTTTTTTGAAATAAAAAGTAATAAAAATGTTCCCAAATTCTAAGCAAGTTCCCACCTTTCCTCGCTCAAGCCAAGACAATTCTTTACGGAGAAAGTTAGTAAGATCCCAGGATGGAAAGTAAATGGAGTGGGATGTTTGCTTACCTCTTGTATGATGTAATTGAAGTGTAAAAATAAGCTAAGTGTGTCTCATTAGTCAAAGAAAGAGCGTATAGATATGATTATGTAAGATAGTCTCTAGGTTGCTACCCTGAGGGAATCTATCCCAGGTTCTTATTCTCCTTTCAAACTGTTTTTAATTTATTCCTAAAATTATTAAAAAAGAAAGTTTACATGCTTTTGGGAGATGGCTTCCAAGAAAAGGATGAATGATATAGTAGAGAGGAGAAAGCACAATTTAAATAAGATTATAAATGTAGCTGTGCCAAAGACTCCTCTTTCCATTCTAACTAAGCGTATTATATATTGAAAATCAAATGGAACTCTATTTGATGGAGCTAAAAAAAAATTAAATATGGAACTTTGGTCAAGCAGAATGTACTGATTCATAGCGTGAACATTTGTTGTAAACCTTTCACAGTAGTTCATTCTAATTGGTATTGATAAATAATATTTACTATGGTCCTGCAGGTCATGGAATGTATAGTGCTACCGTGTCTAACGCTTCTACGGAAAATTGTGTATGCTGATCCAGTGGTTCGTTTGTCCCTAGCACAGCAGTCATCCTTCCTGCTTGTGTTATTCAGAGGTAAATATTTTATTTCTATTTTTATTTTAATATGTGAGTAGAAGGCACCTGTGTGAAACCAAAAGCCTATTTGAGAGCCTTGGCTTTCTTCAGAGAGAGAAAAGAAATACCATTCTTTGCTAGTGTTACACAGGAAGTGGCATCGTTTGAAGAAGTTCGTAAAATGACTGTAAAAATTAAGTGTTTCACCAGTTCTATTAATATCCCAGTTTTTCTAACATATATTTTAATTATCTTTATTTTATTCAGTTTCTCTGATATTCCAAGATGATTGTGCTGTTCTAACTGAAGCTACAGTATTGCTTTGTCTTCTGTTGTTTGATGAAGTAGCAAGACAAGAAACATGGTATGAAAAAAACCCCACAATTTTGATTATATGTCTCTAGCCAAAATTTTCAATTTTCACGTCAGTTTATGGACGCCCATACAAATTATTGCTAGAAGATTTTTATTTATTTAATTGTTTCAGTATTTGTGCTGTCGTGCATGTTTACCTGATGTACTATTACAATATAAATGCATCATTGTGGCTAAAAGATTTTATTTATTTAATTGTTTCAGTATTTGTGCTGTCGTGCATGTTTACCTGATGTACTATTACAATATAAATGCATCATCTTTCTTTGGTTTTATTTATTTGTTTACTTTTTATTTACGTACATTTTAACAAATCCCCTGCTGACCTCTAAGAACTTTCCATAAGTAAAAAGTACATTAAATAAAAAGCTATATATCTGGCAACTTTTTTATCTTACTAAGAATTCTCTCATTTAGTGCAGGTGTTAAGTGGAGCAATTGTCCTTTTTTAAAAAAGACTTCAGCTTGAAGAATATTTCACGTTTTATTATTTGAAATTTGCATATAATTCAGAAAAAATATGCTGTTATAATTAACGCATGAAAAATGTACTGAAAAAAAATGTAATGCCTGCCTTTTTGTCTAATGGAAATATAATTTAAACAACCATGTGCTGTGATAAGTCATCCTTAATTTCATTTTTATGTACAGTACATCTGCAGCAATTATTTTGCATATATGTGATCAAAGAAATTCCTTGAAGGAAAAAATAATTAACTATATCTGAATAATGGCAAAATAGGAGCATTAGTAGAAAATTAAGATATAAATTAGTATGAGTTAGCAAATAATAACTATAGCTTAATCTTTTTCTTGCAGGGCTGATGACATATCCAGTAATGATACTGACCTACCTTCCTTCAGTTTGCCAGTTGCTGTTGTTAGACGGTATGCTTTTTGACATTTAACTTTGCTGCTTTCTGTTAGCTGTCAACCCTGAAGGACCAAAACAGGAGGAAAAGGAGATACATTTTATGTTAAAAATGAGATTGCATTTTTAAATGTTTTTTTTTCTTTTTTTTTTTTTTTTTTAAACAAACAAACAAAAAAGTATCATCTTCCAGTCAGAATCACTGCTCATCATGCTGTTAGTCCCAATGCTGTCGTTACACCATTGTCTTCTGACTGCCTGGCTATGAAACCCGTGTCAGACATGCTTAAGATGGCTTGGAATCTGTCATGGTTTCATGGGATTGAAGACCTGTTACAACTGGTAAATTATGAGAAGGAAGCAGCAACGTAAGATATTCTATTTTGATTTTTAAATCCTAATCTATTTTAATGATATTAAGGGACTTCCAAGGTTAAATAGCTTCTCAACATAAACCACAGTTCAAATTGTTTATGATTTTAGAATGCTGTCTTTTTAAATGTAAAATATTACATCCCAGGACTTTGTAGATATGATGTCAAGGGCTGATGTTTTACCTAAATTACATCTCTCAGTGAAGTCTAGAGCTTGATCAAGCTTATAGTGATGGTCAGGCTCAGACAGAATTAGATAACAGGAAACTCACCTTATTGTGGGGCTGCAATTTGTTGTATTGTTTTCCACATTTTAATCTTAATACTAAGAATTACAGTGAATAATCAAGAATCTTTTTGACTGTCTCTTAATTGTGCATAATTTCTTTGCAAGTATTCTATATACAGAATTCCTCATCTTGGGAGACACTTCGTTTAACAAGTCTAAAATGTTTGTTTTTATATCTCTTTCCATATTGTTGATGTTTCTTTTACAGATTTTGTTTGTGTCCTCTAAGATGGCCTACAAGATATATTAATAAACAGTATGGCCATAAAAAACACTGCATTTAAGTCAACATAAAAAAAAAAAAAGTGACTTTTTCTCACTTGCACTAGAGAATGAAAGAGTTGGTGCTCACTGAAATAACTTATAAAGACACCAACGATTAACCATTGCTCTTTACCTTTGCAGATTTTTAGACATGCTAAAGCTGTCCTCCGAAGACATTCTTATACTGAAGATAACATATACAAGCTATGGACTGCAGGAATGTTTTAATTCAATCATTCAGGCAGTATCCCACAGGGATGTTAGGGCTGCTGTTATGAAACTAAGTTTTTACGTTCTTAATGACAAGCTTGCTTTAAAATATGACTCTGGGCCTTCTGGTAATACTCTGAAGAGTTTTGTTTGGCAAAGAGCATTAAACAGGTAAGCACACTAACTGCAAAAATGTATTAATGCCTATGATGTTTAAATTGTGAAGTTGAAAATATGAAATTTCTGAAATTCATTTCCCCTCTATCTCTGATTTTGATTGCTTGTATCCATTCAAATATTGTATAACCCTGGAGTTGAACTGTGTCTCCTTGTGGATACTGAAGCTGACAGATGATACAGAGTTTTCTTATAAAATTAAAATTAACCTTGGCTTAATCTTGACTTTGCAAGTATGTTTTTCCAATTTAGGAATGTTTTGTTAGGTGGTGGTTATTGTTCGTGTGTTTTTGTTAGCTTGTTTGTTTGTTTATTTTCCTGGTCTATGGTCCTGTTTTGTATTTTTCACTTTAGATTTAATATAGATAATTCCATCTTTGCAGGTTACTTCAGTCTTGCTAGATCTTAAATGCCTATAATGTGCTGCAGGTGTTAAAAAGGTATTTTTGTTTCATTACAGGTTTCTACAAGTGCTTCCAGCTTCTGTTGATGATGAAAAGCTTTTGGTAGATGTCCTGAATTTTTTAAACAAACTGCTTGGGGAGCAGAGAACAAGTTTAGAAACAGACCATCTAAAGTGGATGCTGAAAACATTGCATGAGAATGTAAGAATCCACCTAATTTAGCTGTAGACGACCAAATGGCTGTAACATGTTTTTGTTTGTGATGAGCTGTCCTAGAAAAAGGACTTCTAGAACAGGAGTGAATTACCTTTTTATTTATTTATTTATTTATTCCCCAAATAAAAGCACCATCTACTTGTGGGTTTAGTTTGTTCAGGTGTTAACGAATGAGGTAATATGTTGTATGTGCTAACTTTTCCAAATAGCTTTATTTTGTGCACCTCAAGGAGGTGATAGGAGTAAATCTATAGTAAAATTAGTATCGAGAATCTGTCAAGAATAAAAATATCAGTAATATTTTTTTCCATGCGTATATAAAGAATTTTGAAACTTTCCATTTTGATAGTATTAATGCAAAGATCCTAAGGTAAAAACATGAAACAAGTTTTTAAACAATCTCTTTGCTGTCAATGTATTGTAGTCACTCCATTCTTTCTTTTTTTATAACGTTAAAATGCTAAGAAGATAGCGAGTGAGTTAACAGCATACGTTTCCTTGAATGTTATTATTTTAGGGCATTATAATTATGGATGGTCAGATGTATTTATTCTTTACTGAAGTAATATGCTTCTAATACTTTTTTTTTTAATGCAGAACCAAGAAAATGGTGGAATTTTGCTTGCCTTTCCTGAGACTATACTATTATGAATATAGCAAACAAAATCATATTTGTAATACCCAATTCTTTTTTTAGTTCATAAAATATTGAAAATATAGAAATCTTTTACTAGAGATTGCAGAATATTTATGGAAAGGTTTGTGAGCCATAACTCACTCAGTTTTCTTTTCCTAGTGTCTGCTCATTTTAGCAAAAGAAGCTTTTTGAAAGGGCAGTATTTAATACACAGGATACTGCCAGTTACATCTGTGCAGCTTGGCATATTGTTTGATAATTTCTTTTCTAACTATTTTCTATTCTTTTGCTCCAACATTTTTGTGTAGCCACATAAGGTGTTTCTGTTATTTTTTTGGGACCTGTTTTCTCAATATATGTAAATAACATCACTTTTCTTGTTCTTTAAGCTCCAGATAGCTCTATAAATTATTTTACACAAGAATTGAAATGAAATTTATCCATTTTTATATATTGAAAAATTACGTAATTTAGATAAATGCTTCACTGTCAACTTGCTGTCGCTCTTTTCCATGAAGCAATATAAAGATTAGCAATATTTATTTATTAAGACAAATCCTCTCTATCCTGGAGCTTACTGTTGAAATAATACTGCTTACTGTTGTATAGTTGAAATCATTTAGGTAAGATAGCGAAAGTGTGCACTTACTGAGAGAAAAGACATTTTTAAATGCATTTGGCAGGCCACTGTTTTTGGTGTTACAATTTTCTCGCAGTAATTATATGACGGGTAAGTGTGAATGAATTCATAGCTGTGCAGTGGTTGTTGTTTTTTATTTTTCAGTCTACGATTTCATTTCATGAGTATTAGAACTTTCTGCTTGGCAGATAGAACATTCTGTTTTGCATATGAAGAACTGAAAGTTAAGACATGTTTTTGCTTTAGGTCTGTCTTTCATTTCATTTTTCAATTTAAGATAGCTATAATTCATCTAAATGAAATACATTAACACACCTGAGCAAGGTATTATATGAGCCTAAGGTTCAATTGCTGTTGTAAAATAGGAATGAATTTCAAGACTGTGACTTTGTTCTTTTCAGTTTTCTAGACATGCTATGCATTTCAGAGAACCATACAATTCTGTTCATTTAAGATGTGTGGAATGGTAAAATACAAGAACAAACAGAAAATAAAGATAGCAAAGCTTTTATTTTATTTATCAAAATACAATAATCCAATTTAGTTTTATAAAAATAATTGTTGAGTACCAAAGACAGTGTGGCTTCTGTTTTAGAAATTTGTGTTCTAGAGTAGTATTGTTGTCAAATACACTGCCCTCAGAATAAGGTTCATGGTCTTGCAAAATATATTCTATATTAGGAACAATCTGCATGGACTTGTGTTTTCCCTCTTCAAAATACAATCTAAGCATTTACAAATAAGCATTTATATTCTTCATTGCTCATACTTATAAACTGAAGTGCCTGGAGCCTGAGTGGCTGACATTTTCCTATAAATTTCTGTAAGTTTGTCTCATTCAGTATATTCAAATGAAAGCTTTAAATTAGGTGATTTTCAGTGTCTCAAGCAATTTAGCTCTGCGGGCCACATCTCGAACTAATATTTCTACTTTGTGTTTTATGTTTCTAGAGATTTATTTTTTCATTGAAGGTTATTGGTGCATGTAACTAACTTTTCTCTACCGTGCTGAATCAAAATACACTGTATGATGGCTTAATACCAGGAAATTTTAAAGGCACTGGAGTACATTATTTTATGTCATTTAGTAGATTCAAGTAATAAGTAATTGTAGGAAGCTTTCACTGTATCTTTTATAGAAATACTTCTTAGTGAAATGATCATGCAATTTTTTATAAGATCTTAGATTTACAAACTACGAACAAAAATTGTCTTTTTGTGTGGGTGTTAAAGCAAGCTATCAATACTGGATTGTATAAATATATTTTTATTTCTTTATTCTAGAAACCAAACTCACTCTTGGACCTCCTGGTGCGACCAGAATCCCAAGTACAGGATGCAATAGATGAAATACAGACATCTGTCAGACAGCAGCTGGATAAAGAACTCATTCACCTTTTTAATACATTGCTACTTTGCTCCATATCAGTGACTGACAGGTACATTGCAAGGAATCTGCCCGCATAATTCCAGCTGAGGAACTTAATATCTAGTGAGATTGTATCTCAGTCATAATTGGTGTATGATTGCATGGTGACACAGTTGTTTAAAACTGAAAAAAAAAAAAAATGGAACATACTCCTTCTGAATTGAAGATCAAAGCTTGGTGGGCTTTTTCACAACAAAATTAGGAAAGTAATCTGGAAAGGGTGCACTAATGGTCAGTTTCTGAAGAAATGGTAAATTGAATTTGATAACTTGGTTGACTTGATAGCAGTAGTGGAAATAAAACAATAGAATATTATAAATAACAACAATCCAAACCTTTTCTGCCAATCAAGAAAATACAAAAATTAATTTCTATTTTTTCTCTAAAATAATTTCCCACTCTTAATCTTTCCATCCAAGTGTATTCTAAGAGATACTAAAACTGCAGCTTGACATAAATATATATATAGGTGTCAAAGCAGAACAATTGATAGTTTCTTCCAACTAGTATCTTTCTGACAACTCAGTGGGTGAACTTAACAAATTTGGACATTTGAAAAAAAAAAAAAAAAAGGGAGGGGGGGAGGTAGGATTAAATAAATTCTTGCCAATTCTGTTCATAGCTCAATTCTAGACTGAAACATTTTTAAACTTTTGTCCCTTAATTCAGAATACACAAATAAACCTACCTTTGAATTAAGAAGTCTTCTTGTAATAAGATGCAGTACTAGGTTTTCAGTACCTGGATGGGGTTATAAATGTCAGATTTGCCTCCATGCTATTCTGTGCATGGGGCAATAGTTACTAATTCATGTGCTACGATGGACAGAATAACAAGTAGAAGAATGAGGCATTGGCCTCTTGTGAAATGATTCACTTTAGTAACTTCCTACTGATAGCTGAACCTGTTTTGCTTTTCACAATTTTCCCAGAGAGGGCTCGGAACTTGCGGGTGCTTTCAGAACAGAGCTGGCCCTGAAGCTGCTGCAGTGCTTGAGGCTGGCAGATGCACCACACTTCTATGGCCTCCCTTCCCTGGAAAGAATATTGCGAGGAATGGTGCACGTTACTGCACTTCCAGACTGGAGCACATATTCTGCAATTGAACCTATTACAATCTGTAAGAAATATTTAGCAGGTCTTCTTGAGGCAAGTAGTCTGTTCCATATTTTTGCTGTGAATGTATAGAAAGCACAATGTAATTAATTCATGAATTTAAGTTATGGTTTATTAACATGTAGGATAGTTTTTACAAATCTGTATACTACTTACAGTAAAGCTGTCATGAAGTTGTTCTACCACTCCCAGGTCATTTCATCATTTTATGTTGAATGGGGAGGAAATGCCATGTCCTTCATGGGAAAAGGTGTTACGAGGAGCACAGTTCTTTGCTTGCTTCACTTGGCCCATGAAATGATGGCTCAAGCCAAGGAAACAGTGAGTACACCAGAATTGTCCTTAACGTGTCGTTGGTGAGGATTATGCATGGATGTTTACTTTATGCATGATTTTTACTGCTGACATTAAATGTAGCCTAATTTTTTTACTTAGTCGGTGGAAAATGCCTTATGTAACAATGGTCAAAAATTCCTTTGTGACAATAGTCAGGAAAATATCAGATTGTTANAAAAAAAAAAAAAAAAAAAAAAAATCTTCTCAATTCTCAGCTGCTTGTGTTGAAGATGCATACAAAATACTGTACTCCAACTGAAATTTGTGCTTTGTGTTAAAATCCATAGGACCAAGTTAGTTGGGAAAATATACTTCTAAAGTTTTAGTTATCGTGCTTCATTATGGACCTAATGCATTGTTTGTGTAAAGTGCATGGTTATACAAAGCACTTTGCAGGTAAGCTTTTTGTTTTGTTTTGTTTTGTTTTTTCCCTGAGCTAATGAAATTTGTAAGGTCCAACTTCATCTCCTAGAATCTCCAACTAAGTGGTATGTGATACTGTTTGTGATTTCATTTAATCAGGTGACAAGTATATGGAAAAGAAGAATTGTGTCACTTGGTATTTTTATGTATAGGTATAAAAAAAGAGAAAGGTGATGTTAATAATGAGTGAAAATAAATGTAAGGATTAATTTTTGAATAGAAAACATTATCCTAATGCTCCAGTGAAATATTTAATATCTCTTTAGCACTACTATCCTAATCTTAAGAAGAAGCAGACACAGATTTAATTCTACTCAGTAGGTGAAGTCAGTGAATTAAGTGTATCTTTATAGGAGAATCAAATTCTTTTTACTGTTATATAAGTGCTTTTAGTTTGCAAGTATGTATGTAGTCTGATAGCTCAGACTGTGGTAGGCTGGCTTGAAATTGAAGGATTTATAAAATAACTTCTTCCTCTGTTTTCTGTTATCAGGACTGGGTATCTCTTTGGTCCTTGCCTTATGATAACAATGAAGAGCAAGTTCCTCCTCAGCTAGGTCTGGCATGGCTGGTTCCTTTATGGGTTGATAGAGATCCTGAGGTTAGTTAAAACAATATTAAATTGTTATCTTGTTTATTTTGTCACTTAAATATGTGTCATATTTTTCTTTCATTGATTTTATTTAATATTAAAGAAAATATTTTAAATAATACTTAAAATTATTCAAAACATTATTCACTATATTCTGAATAACAATAACAACTGTAAAGGAATATTTTCACATATACATTTGAGCAATGCTTCCCTACATCTCTATTCTTCTTTCCTCTCATTAGTCACTCATGATAATGATTCATAAAGCAATATTGATGAAAACTGCTTTGTATTGGTGCAATGCAGAAACATTAAACTATATGAACTACAAATTCAGAGCAAATATGTTTGATGTAAAGTCTGCTTCATTTTATGAAAGTTTGTTAGCCAGCACTATTTTAAGTGGGAAAATATAAAGAAAATTGAAGAATAGCTTAATTATTCAAAGACTTTATTTATTTATTATGTCATTATTACTTACACATAGTTGTGATTATTGGGATTTGATTGGAGAGAATTTAAGGGGAAAAAATTCCTTCTCTTAAAGAGATTACTCCTAAGCTACAGATTCATTTGCTTTAACTCTCCAAAAGTTGTAATAATTAGTGCTGCTTACTGCTGCAAGTAACGTGGTTTTCTATTGTGCCCGTTTGTTCTAGGTCAGATTTACCTCACTTGGAATAGGATCAGCTCTTACATCTGTTGAAGTCGGATGTATTGCTTTAGCAGAAAGCTGTCAAAACATTTCAGGAGGACTATGGGGAACAGTGATAAATATCCTTTTGGACCAATCTGAATGTAGCATGGTGCGCAGGGAGGTATGTTTCCTGTATCCTTCTGCCATCTTCCATTGTGGATTTGTAGTATATGTCTAAAACAGTGAGCTGATTTGTAGATTGTGTTGTTCAGTTTTTTGTTTGCTTGTTTTGAGTTTTGATATAGCAATGGGAATCCTGATGTTTTCTTTTCTTTCAGGCTGCTTTTATTTTTCAGAATCTCCTTGCGATCCCAATTCCTACTGAAGATGTGAAATACACTGCTTGGCAAGTGAGTGACTTACATTTAATGAGAAGGTTACAGTGTCATAGAGAGACATTGTTTGTTATAAAAACATGTCAGTATATCTGTAAAAAGACATATGCAAATGTACTAGTATCAATAATATTTTAAAATACAAGCTGATCATTTAAACCAAAGCCTTTTAGGAGAAAGACAAAGAAGCTTGTTACTTGTCTTTAATTTTGAATGTTTTCTGAAAAAATATTGGGTTTATTCTGTATATGCCTGAAGATTTTAAGTGTGAATTTGAATGTTCAAGGTGCCATAAAAAATTGTGTCATGGAATCATAAAACGGTTGGGGCTGGAAAGGACCCCTGGAGAGCATGCAGTCCAACCCCGTGCTCAAAGCAGGATGAAAAAGAGCAGGCTGCAATGGGCCATGTTCAATCAGATGTGAAATTTCTCTAAACATTGAGATTCCACAGTGTCCCTGAACAGTTGGTTCCAAAGTTTAACTACTCTCTCATCTAAGGCGGGAGGAAGAAGTCTCTTCTTCTATTTAAGTGGAATTTTGTTCTAATTTTTGTCTGTTGCCTCTTGTCCTATCAATGGGCACAACTGGAAAGAGTCTGCATCCATCAACCTGATACCATCCATCAGGTACATTCACAAGATTCCCCCATTAAACTTCTCTGCTCAAGACTGAATAGCCCCAGCCTTTTCAAGCTCTTCTCATATAAGAGATGCTCCAGTCCCTTAATCATCCTTTGGCCGTTCTCTAGAGTAGAGTAGTTCCGAGTTCTCTTGTGCTGGTGAGCCCGAACCTGGATCCAGCACTACAGATGAGGCCTCAGCAGCACCGAACAGAAGGGAAGGATCACTTGCCCCCATCACTCTTGCTTACACAGCCCAGGTTGGACACATGGCTTCTTCATGCTTGGATTCATGTCTGCTAAAACTGCCAGGTCCAATCATCTACAGAGCTGCTTTCCAGCCAGTTGGCCCCAGCCTGTTACAGTGCATGGTAGTATTCCTCAGGTGCATGACTTGCCACTTTCCATTGTGAAACCTCCTATTCCTGTAGCAAAATACTTAATTTTATTAGTGTATTTACTAGTGGAATAAATCAGTGAATTATTCAAGAAAGAATATATTTCCCAAGATTCTGGGCTTTTTGGTTTTGATACCGGAATTGGAAAACTGGATTTTACACAGGTCTCAGAATCCCAGGTGAGTTCCAGTGCTATTAATATGAGCTCTGAGTCAATTTTCGCTAAGTGCAATTTAATGGAAACTGCTCATCACTTAAGTGTTCATACTGAAAGATATTGAACAGTACTTCACAGTAACGTGAATAAAAACTGAAAATACAAACAATTAAAATTACAAGACTACTTCAAAGAGTAATTTTTTGCCTTGCACAGGATGAGTTAGTTTATCAGTAGGAAAGTTAATGCAAGCAAAGTTCAAAGGAAAGCTACTAAGAGGATTTGGTGAGTAGCAGAAATAATGTTTCACAGCCAAAGTAGAACATTATTGTTTTATCCCTGAGGCAAATGGGGTTGGAAAAGAAAATGCTGTTTCTTGATATTATAGGGATGGTTTTATTATTATGTGAATGTATGTTCTGTTGCTGCTGCACAGTTGATTTGCTTTATAGTTACTAATTTTGATATGCTACTTTGAAAAGTGGCACGAGTGTAATCAATTGGTATAAAGTGCTTTGAGACTGCAACATACTCTGTTATTTAAAGACTGCTAAAGTCAGAACATGTTGTGAATGTGACTGATGAATGACTCTTCCTGTGCAGCCAAAAAAGTGCTGAGCTGTATTTTAAGTGGGCAAAAAGAATGCTATCGTATTGGAGATACTATATACTGGATATATACATATTACTATCTCTCATATATACATATATATATAAAATATTGAAAGTAAATCCTTGAATAAATGTAGTCATACATCATGCATATAAAATTTCTGCAGTATTCATTTGCCGTAGTTAAAACCATCCAGGTATATTGCTGACCTGAGCACGATGTCAGTTTTACAATTCATCACTAGCAGTGTACATACAGTAGTGATCTTCAAGCTGTTTGTTACATCTGGTTCTTTGTTAATTGGTGTAAAAGGCAAGTGATGAATTGGTCAGTAGTTTATATTACAGCAAACAAAAAGAAGAGGCAGGAGTCATCCAAAAATCTACCTAGAACTTACAACACAAAATAATTTTACATCTTCCACTTGATCTTCTTTTTCCTTCTTTTCTTTTTTTCTTGCAAAGTAAGCCTGTAGTCAGTGTAAATGGCAGAATGGGATTAGATCTAGCCAGAACTAGATGGCAAATAATGTTTTTCCAATGACTTATTTGTAGCTGATTTGATTCAACTACCTCCTCACTGCCAAAGAAACAGCATTGGTAAATTTTCTTTCCTGTAATTTAAAATAGTTTCTGTTAAAGTACTGATAGCTACTTGTTAAAAACCATCATCACAGAATGTAGTTGGTTCGAATTCTTCTCAGACTGGGCTCTTTTGACAATTAACACTTTTATCGTTCTGGTCCTTTTAAAACAAGTTATATCTTAGCTGAGTGAAGACTTTTTGCTTTCTTCTATTACTGTAGAAAACACCACAGAAATACTGTAATAAAGGCAGGCAAATCAAACTGTTCATTTGAAATAATACTATGAAGTCTTTCATTGAGGGTAAGTCCAACTCTGCAGAATGTTCTTCCTTAAGTAATATTTAAAAAGCGAACAAAAACCATTCTTCAAAGAGAATTTCTTGTTATGTTTTAAAAACAAAGTCTCTTATAAGATAAGTCTCTTATATAAGATTGGAATTGATAGCTGTAGTATCAGAACAGTGTATTTTCCAAAAGATAACCTTATTTTATGTTAGAGATTTAAAAAAAAAAAAAAGTCTTTGCGAATTTCATGTCTTTAGGGACCCTGTGTACATGATGAAGAGTCTGGTCTCTCACAGAGAGGCAAACCTGCACTTCAGGCCCTTTTCTATCACTGCCGCTTCTATGAACACTTGAATCAGATGGTGAAGCGCTGCTACCTCGGGTGTTACATGTTTGATTTGAATTGTGCCAAGGGAGGCAATCTGACCATGGAAAAAAGTGGTACAACCGGTAAGTGATCCTAATGTAACTTTATATTCTTAATCTAATTAAATAATTTCTAGTTTTGAGTAATTCTCCTGAGAGCTTTTTTGAAGATCAGAGCATCTGCTCATTACGTATTTGTGCTGTGACACACAATTCCTTCAATATTACTTATTATGAAATGATTAAAGCCTCTACAATTGCAAGTTGAGCTGAATGTAATTTCTTCTAACCTTATATTGCAGCTGAATATAGTATACTTACATTACTGCTGTGTGAGGCATCTGTGGACCATAACTCATTGGTCTCATATGTGAAAACCTATTAAATATTTTGAAATCTTCAGAAGGAAAGCTGATCATCTACTACTGTTTCACTGAAAGACTGCATTAGAAAGTTTGCTAAAGCCCTCTGGTTGTCTTTTTCATTACTACAAGACTATTTTTTTTTGTTGTGTGTGTTTCATTTGTTTTATTTTCATCCTTTTTCTGGTTTTCCTACAGATTTTGATGATTCGCTTAATCTTTGGAAGGTTCCATCCACCCAAAGCCAGTCTTCCCACTCTCTATCAACATCTGATACTATGGTAAACTTCCCTATTTATTTTAAATATACTGTTGTACATTGAAATGATTTGAAGAAAATGAATGCTGTTATAAATGCTGAAATACAAAGTTGAGTCTAAATTGGAAGACAAAGCTGAGTCTAAGTTGGAACTTACTCTAAATTAGCTTTAATACACTTTTAAAAACTTTTATAGTTATTTACTTGGGCAAATGCAAATAAAATGGCTTTGTTTATCTAATTAAGTGTATAAGGCAATGATAGATTTTGTATCTTCTCTCAGCAAGATATATGCCCTAGAAATTTCTCTGCAGTTGACTTTATTGACAAAACGTACCCAGATCATCTGTAGTTGTAATTTCTGTTGCTTTTATCCTAGCTATCATTTCAGAGTGATCCAGTATTTACATTTTACAGCTACATCAACAAAAACCACAACAGCACATTTGGTTCAAATTATATAATATATATACTACAATAAGCTCTGGATTCTGAAAACGCACAATTGTTTGCAAGAGCAAAGATATCTGTGAAAAATATATGAAAGCAAGTGACTGCATGCTAGAGTTTGAGTGGGATGTTTGCTGTAATGAAATATTGTGAAGACATTCTGTCTTTCAAGATGGCAAATGCAAAAGAAGACCAAGTGAAGTGTTTTTTTCATGCTCCAGGACAGATTTGTAATACAGGATCAGGCTGCAGGAAGAACTTTTTTTAGGTACCTGATAAAAATAATCTATTCTCAAAGACTGAAATAGACCCCAGAGAAAACTGACATACTGCACAGAAATCCATTTTTTATAATTTTGTTTCTATTTTTGTGATTAATGCATAGGCATCTAATTTCAGAGCCATAAAAAATAGCTCATGCAAAGAATAATTTATTTAAAGATTTTTTTTTTTTATGAAAAACAATGCTATACGCTTGCTAATGTAATAGTACTGGCAATATCAACTGGTTTGGTTTTCCTGCATCTCCTTGTACAAGACAAAATAGATCCATGAAGAAAATTGTAAGATTATGTTCATATACTTGCTATTTCATATTCCATAGATCTAATCTAACACATGTTGTTGCTGAAACATCTGTATTGTTTCTTCTTTTCAGTACTGGTCATGGTTATTTTGGGCCATGAAAAAGAGTTTCATATAGGAGTTTGGCAAGGTTTTTGTTTGTCTTTTTTTTTTTTTTTTTTTCCTCCTTGAAAAAAAAAAACAGGATATTGTAATTTTTGTGACTTCAATGTCTTCAAAGTATTTGCAAGTTACAGAATTTCAGAGCAACACTTTGATTTGAAATAATCATTTAGAAATTTCTCTTATGTTGAATAGATGTGCTCATTTGATAAGGGTTTATCACATGCAACAGGATAATATCCTTTTTTTACTGACTCATAAAATATTATGCAAGATTTTTGCAATGGAAGGGGATGAGAAAGAAAACATAGCCAGTACTGAAATATTGTCTCAATATTTCATGGTTGTCACCTTTCCTTGGACCCTTTGACTTATTATTATCAATGTATTGCTGTCAAGTGTTGTTACTATCATCTGGGAAATTCTGAATAATTTAGAATTTAGTTTAAAATTAGGGTTTTTTTCCTATCATTTTTTAGAAATATATTCATTTAATAAATGAAAATCCAATAAAAAAGGAGATATTTTAAATTTATTATTCAGAACTGAATATTTGAAAATGACATAACTAAGCCATTATAAACGAGAGCTCTTGAATATGTTTTTAACTGAATTATCTGAGTGTTGCTTTCTCACTCAAGTTTGAGGGGAAGTTCAGCTTTAGTGACTTGGAAAAGAAGAAAAGTCCAATTTGAAATTTACTAGATCAGATAAATGAGTATGTGCAAAATACCATCCTTGTGTAATATAAAGACAGATTAGAGTTGCATTTAACAAATGGAAAACTCTCAACTATTTATAGCTGAAAGCACAATGTGATACAATGATGTATTCATTTGTATCAATCTTCCAGATAATTTCATACTTTTTATATGTATTTGGGAAGATTATGCTTTTAGAGTTGATGGAAGAGAGCTGAATACAAGGACACTTTTTTCCTTGCTTCCACTAGTGAATATAAAGATTTTACAAAGCAATAATTTGATCTTTCTTTCTCTTTTGAGAAAGACTATTTAATTTGCCTTTGTCCTTCACATGTATTAGCTTTATGGATCTTACAAGCATCTATAAACTCTAGTTGTTACTGACTAGGTTACTTAACCTTTAAAGTGTCTGACTTGATGTGACAGATGGTAAGTTTTCATGTTTTTAAAACTCAAATTGTCTTATATAAGTGCTTTTAACTTTTTATATAAATTGACATGCTGTTTTCTTACAGTCTGGCCCAAAACTTTCAGTTTTTATATATGAGGAGGAGAAAAACATTTATGAATTAATTATGCCAAAAAATATGTATTTTTGTCTCTGAATTTGGCCTGCTGATAAGGATATAATTATTCCAAGCCCGCTAGATGGCATGCTTTCCCCGTCACAGATAAAAGGGAACCCACAGGTCTTACTGAAAGGAAGAATGTTGATGTGTTCATGTCTGGTACACATTTGATGACAGCAGCCCCCAAAAATTAAGAGTTAGCAGTTACCAATGCATGTAAAATTGTTTCTGTCAGAAGCTCATTTCTTATATTTTAATAACTTTTTACATAACAAACTTAAAAAACAAACAACAACAAAAGTAGTCGTAAATCAATCCTTATCCATTTATTTGTCTATTCATTTCATGAATGCCAGTCTAGGAATCTGAAACTGCCATTTGCCTTCAGTAAGCCACATCCTGAAGATCTTTGTGGAAGCCAGAGCTTGCTCTCTTTATTGAATTCTAAGAACAGAGAAAAGGCCTGCTGGTTTTGGGGGATGCATTAAACCAGCTCTGACAAAAAGAAAAAGATGCTATTTTTTTTCATTTTTCAGTTTTCATGTAATTAATTTGAGCTATCCAAAGGCTGATTTTGTGTTTAGTCAGTCAATAAACTTAGGTGAAGGTAGTATTTAACTTTTTTGACTTCATCTTTTCCCCAGATGTATAAAAAATAAAAATGGGAAAATTAAAAAGTACATTAATAACAAAAATGATTCTTATTTAGTCTCTAAAGTAGTCTGAGAGGGGTAGTGCAGAGACAGTAAGTACAACTCTCCTGATTTTATAGAGTGAAGAACTGTGATGTGGGAATGAAATCAATGACTCAAGGTCACATAAAAGGCAGTAGCAGAGCTGAATTACCTCTGTTAAACTGATTTGTGCTGGTTTTAGTATCTTTAAGATCTTAGTAGATGGCAGATTTTTGTCAAAATCATCTTATTTTTCTGTAAACTTTAGTGTGGCTATTACAAAGGGTTTACTTCTTTTGAAAATAATATTTGTCCTTTGTAGGACTAGTAGATTAGCAAGCATTAACTCAACTTACCATAACAGAAAACAAATCCTTACTTTTATTTTAACCATTATATTTGTTTTATTTTTCATATGTATGCTTTAAGGCACCCATCAGGCACCAGTGGGCTAGGGCTGCTTAGAAGAATGAACAGTTGGTTTAAAAATTGGGGCTAAGAATGGTGTAGGTTAAAGGAGCTACAGGATTTCCTCAGATAGTTTTAACTCATGGACATTCTTAAAAAAGATAAAAGTATGTATGCTTTATTTGTTGGATCCATAGTTACCAGAGTACTCTAACCTAAAATGATTTAAGCCACTGAAAAGAGCACTGGATAGAATTAATCACTGCAAGCCTATTAAAGCAATGCCGGAGGTTGAGAAAAGACCTTTATTCATATCTAGTAGATAAATGGCAAAAGCATCACCTTTGTCTTGTATCCTCTCATGACAAATTCTGTTTCTTTCTCTATTAGTTGTTATGATCTGTAGTCCTCTTCCCCACTTCTTCCCCTCTAGTACATCCCCTTTCAAACCTCTGGTTGTGCTGTGAAGCACCACAGTGCTTCATCGCTCCAAGAAAGAACATGGTGGCAGTAGTAAATAAATAGCAATTGCAAGTATCTTCTACAGGGTATGATGTCCCAGACCCCCCCAGATCATCCTTATTTTGATTTATAGAAGTGGTAATATCTTTCTTTTTTTTTTTTTTTCCTGGAAGGCAGAACACTGTGGAAATTACTTTATTGTGTTATTGTATGTTTTCTGTTAAGATAGCAGAAAATACCTGTTTTTAACCCCATATCCCACTGTGAAGCAATTACCAATAAATGTTCCATCAGTGCAGGAAGCTAATAAGGTTTATTTTTCCAACCAGATAACACTATTATTGATTTTTTTTTTTCTCTCTTCCAGTTAGATAAGACCTTATTTTTATTTCTTTGACCATAAAGCTCAGACAGTTGGACAGGATGCAAAAAGAATGCATGTTTTGCAGCATAGCTGATGTGCTGATTTATTAACACATGCAAGCTTGTATGCATTCATAATATCGTTAAGATGAGTCCCAGTTATAGCAGTAATTTCTTTATTTTTTAGCTGTTGTAGAAGATATATAAGGACTGTAAGAGGCAGTATTTTAGGTTTGTACTTATATAATTTATATGTATATATTTGACATTTATTAAAGTGCTGGAATTGAAGTACGGTGCTTAATAAATGCAGAGTTTACTGAGTGTCATAATGGAGTGGTTTACTCTAATACAAATTATTGATTTGTATAATGATTTAAATCAGCAAGCAGAAATCTTTTCATTTACTTGAATTTGCAAATATGCTTTTTAGGTATATATTTAAAAGTTCTATTTAAAATATAACTGTGCTTGATTTTCAGTTTTATGATGGAATTTGGTATTGCTTTTTGCTCACAGGAAGAATATGGTATACCCAAACATGTCTTATTGTTACATGGTCCTGGGATTCAGATTTGCACTCCAATTTGCACCTCTGTGCTACAGTGACCCTTGGTCCTTTTTAAGGACCATCTGGCATGCTTGCACAGGAAGAGTCAAAATGATAGTGGGGAAGCAGAGCAAAATGGGGGAGAAGGCAGTTGCAGCATGGAAGTGGAAACCTTCAGCTTGTGCAGGGCAGCATTCACTGTCATGTATATATGTTTTGCTAGAAGCCTGACAAGGTTTGGAAGTGGCTGGGGAGCAGGAGGGGAAAATTGAAAACCTTAGGGAGAAGAAAAGACTATGTAGAGAATTTTCTGCAACTCATAATGCCACTGAGTAAACTGAAACCAACCATAGAAAGAAGTGACCTATCTGTCTGCACTGGTTCAACGGGTTAGAGAGGAATTAAAGAATTCCCTCCACCTTGCCACTTGATGTGGTTGTTGTATTGCTTTTTAGGTCACTTCTGTCTTTTCCTTTCCTAAAAATTATTAGCTCCAGAACTTTAGCTTTGGCTGATGAGACTAGTCCATTTATTATGTTTTAGCTTATAAAAATTGGATAAGCCCTGATATTTTCAGCAGAGCATAAGTGCACCGGAATCTCAGCTTGAAATGTTTCAAGGTTCCCTTCCTTCCTCATAGAAAAAGTGGATTTAAAAACAAACAAACAAAAACACATTTAAAAAAAGGAGAGAGAAGGATTTTCCAGTATAAGGCTTAGGCATTGATAAGTTTATGAAGTGAAATGTTTTAGCCTGTTCATATTGTTCTGTTTTCAGTAGTTTCAATTCTCAGGTGTTTATATTTTTAAGACAATCAACATTGAGTTAAATTGAACACTGAGTAATTTTTACATATATTTCTGTGCCTTCAAGCAAAATGAAAATGTCTGCTGTAATAAAGATTGAATCAGTGAGTTTGCTTTTTGTTTTTCTCTAGATTCTGTCTGCATCACCATCACTGGGGAGTGCTACTGAGCTTCAGGCAAAAGTCCCAACATATTCAACCAGTTTTATTCCCAAAACTGCAGCTGATAGGCTTATGGCTCAAGGTAAGCCAAACTGTAATTGACTTTGTAAACATGATGAGGAATATAATGTATTATTTAGCCTGTCCTTATTCCATATTTGGATATGCATATAAATCTTGTGTGTTGTTGGAACAGTCATGCTGACATTTGGAATGGTTATTTTACAAAACAAGCATAAAATCATGCCTTTAAAATGAAATAAGATGAAATACATTGACACTTAAGTAGTAACGGTTGGTCTTGTTTGAAATGTTACATATATATGAGACCACTTTTCCATTCCTGTCAACCTGACTCCTTTTCAAAATATTAAATTTTATAAAAATGTCAAATATAGTTAGATAAAGATATATATACCCAGTAATTACATGAGGGAAACAAAACAAAATTTATATTAATCCAGATTTATCATTTATTTTTAGTGATAATTAGTGGCCTACAGAAAGAATAGTTTATATAGGGAAAAAAATATTAAATAACGCTTTCCTTGTGTCTGATTTTTTTTAAATTCCAACTTATGCTGTTTTAAGTATATAGGAAATGTGCGGAAAATTCTCGCTGTCCAGAAGTGAAATGTCCAAAAGGAGACAGAGGAGAACTAAGACTTTATTCGAATAAAGGAAGAGTCCATCGGGCATAGATCTTAAAGCTTTATTCGAATAAAGGGAGAGTCCACCGGGCATATCCCTGTGGGGTCTCTCAGATTGTGGGGGATGCAACCCCCCTTTTATCCTATTTCCCGACGAGGGACCCCCTCTCCTTTTCCCCATTGGCCAAGGTACTCAGGAGTTACAGCCTTCCCGGCCCGCCTACGCCAAACTGCTGCCTCCCTCCACCTGTTCACACCTAGGGTCACCTGACTCCTTTGT
Source organism: Crypturellus undulatus (assembly GCA_013389825.1). Classification (NCBI taxonomy): domain Eukaryota; kingdom Metazoa; phylum Chordata; class Aves; order Tinamiformes; family Tinamidae; genus Crypturellus; species Crypturellus undulatus. Next base: position 461,172 of record VWPW01011263.1, read on the forward strand.
CCTCCTTGCTGAAGAATGAAGGGGAACTGCCCTATTTCCCCTATTTGTAAAGGCCCTCAACTCTTGGCAGATGCTCTTTTGTCCCCCTCAACTCATGGCTCCACTCAGTCTCCTGCTCCTTTGTCCTGCTCTTCAGCCAAGCTGTGGGGGAAGCTCCTTATTTGTAAAATCTCGCACCTGAGCTTTCCTCACAGAAAGATGAAAATTCTATGAAAAATAGAAAGCAAGTTGTTTTATGTAAATGCCATGTTTTTTTTCATATGGTTCTTTTGTTTCTCTCATGTGCGTTTAATAAACACACTTTAGGTCAGAGTGATACTACCACAACAGGGTCTTCAAGTCAACATGGTTCTCCTCTGTCTGTTGGGTTGTCTAAACAGTGTGCTGTAGTCACACCCGCTGTCCTGTCTGCTGTTTGCAGCCTTCTGCATAATCTGCTCGTCGTCACTCCAGAAGATACTAGAATTGCTCTTCAGCAAGCACACTTGCTAACAGCTCTCAGCAGGTAGGGAATCAATAACTGCTGAACTACAAACAGGTGTAGTAATAGAGGTGAAAAGAATGAAATGAGATCTACCAGTGTTTCATACCAAAGCTGTTAAAGATATTGATCAGATCTTGCTTCTGGGGTGTTAACAAAGGCTTTATTTATTTATTTATTTTCCTTTTTAACACGAGTAGCAGAAAAGAGGATTTTTAGTTTTTTATATACAGAAGAAGTAAATAGAGGAGTCATATGGGTGATGCTAATTGTGTTGGTGGTCTTCTACAGAACTTTTTTTTTTTTTTTTTTTTTAAAAAAAAAAAAAAAAAAAGGGGGTTTATTGGGGGGTTTTATTTTTTTTTGGGGTTTTTTTAAAAAATTTTTTTTTTTTTTTTTTTTTAAAAAAAAAAAAAAAAAAAGGGGGTTTATTGGGGGGTTTTATTTTTTTTTGGGGTTTTTTTAAAAAATTTTTTTTTTTTTTTTTTTTTCTCTTTAATAATACTTGCATGGAATGTTTGGAGGACAGATCAAGGGTTGTCACAGTAAAATACAGCTCTTGCCAACTTTGGGAAAACATTAGATTAGAAACCCTTACTTCACAGGTGTTTTTTCTTAAAGGAAGAACAATTTGAAATAGTTTTCAAATGGTATGTTTTCCATTTTTGTGTTTGAGTCAATACAAATTTTTTTATGTGAAGAAAGTGTTTGGGAGTTGTAAAGTGATGCATCAAAATTAGTGGGGACTTTGGTCTTGTTTTTCTTAATACTTTCAAAATTTTTTTAGTTAAGTAGTTTAGTTAAATAATTAAGCCTTATACAAAAAAATGGAAAAACAAATCTTGTTTGAATGCACATTATATTGGTAGTGAGTTGTTAATTTTATTCATGAAAGAAAATGAGCAATTAAGAACCAATTTAGTTTTAAAAAAAAAAAAAGTCACTTTGGTTGTAGTTGCACTACAATTAATGCTTACTATAATTTACTCTGTTTATTTAAAATGAACTTTTTAATGTAAAATTAGTATAATTTTAATTGCTTACACATTTCTTATCAAATGGCTTTATTTTAGTCTTGTAAATGCTGACTTAATCGAGAGATGTATCGTGGAACTGAAAGCTCCTTTGGGTCATCGCTGTCATGCGGAACAAGTAAAAGTTCAGGTTAGAGAAGTATTTGTTATTGTCTGAACCTTCTTTGAATGATAAAGCTATGTTTTTATTATCTATATCTATTAATACAATCCATACACATTGCTGAAGGTGGAAATGAGGTGACTCGCTGCTCTTAGGCTTGAGAGAAAATGAATATGCTCTGTTCAACATTGCAAAAATATTTCTTTTTTAAAAGAACTATACTTAGAACTATTGAACAAATGAAAACCAGCTGTGTTTAAAAACACAAATTTAACTCAGCAGTTAAAAAAAATCATGTAATGTCTTTAGAGAAGACTACGAGGCCTTATACAGTTGCTGACAAATTTAGTTAAAATTTTAAATGCCATTCATGTACAGATTACTCCTAAATTTTATACTTACTGCCAATTGGCTTTGTTTTGTTTCTAGTCTTCTAGACACTTGCATAGTTCTTAACTAACTCTGGTATATAAAAAGTGTATTGATTCATTACCTATGATACTACATTGGTATCAAAATATTTAATTTGTAGTAAAATACACACACCGCTAAGGAAGTGTGTTCCTGTGGTATTTTTTTTTTTTAGAATAAATAATGTATATATGACAACAGTACTTTTTTTTCTAATATTTAAAGCAAAGATTCTGTTTTCAGGAAGTATGCATGTATTTATTAGTATTAGTGGTTATTTTTTTGTTTTCCTTTGTGGTAGTTTCTGAAAGCTCAAAATCTACGTGAGCCACAACTTTCTCACAAGAAATTCAATACTTTTTCACACAGAAGAATCCTTTATGCATTCATTTGCAGAGTTGGAACTCTGTTTTCCTATTTTTTATGATAGAAAATGAAGCAGATCTTAATTTATGTTCTATTATTTCTTTTAAATGCTATATTTATATATTCCAAATTAAATGAATTAATTGAGGTAATGTGTTTAAATCATAAAAATATGTTGGGAGTGCAAATATGTGGCTTAATTTCCTATGTTTGTAACAGGTGCTACTGCTACTTGAGTACTTAGCATCTGTGTCCAAGCTTTTGAAAACCTGCTTATTTGTGGACTCTCGGCTTGTGATCCAGGATGAACTGTTGAAACCTTTCCTGGGAAACAGTTTCATGATCCTCTCCATTCGCTCTAAAGATGGACTCGGTAAGAAATAATTTTATTTTCAACATAGCCAAACGGATGTTGGTCTCTATTTAAGTATCAATTTCATTTAAAGTGTCAAACTTTGTGATCAGTCTTGGCTATTCAAATTTATATGCATGCTTAAATTGTTTGATTTTTTTTTTCTCTATTCTCTTTGCAGATGCTGAGTTAACATCTGCACTTCATGAAACATGGATAGACTACTTCAATCTTCTGGCTACATTATTGTGGAAAAGCGGCCAATTATCTCTTCTATCTGTGACAGCAGCTCTTGAAAATCATTGGACAGCAATAGTTGGTAATGTCTTTTCCTGGATGGTTTGTAACCTTGCAGCTAATTAAAAATAAATAAATAAGTAAAATGAGGGGAGCCACCACTGATTAGATACTCTCAAGATGTATACAAACAGCTTATTCATAATGGTAAAAATCATCATGCCAGATTTTCACTTTTTCCTTAATTTGGCTTCTATAATTCTTTCTTAGGCAGTCAGACTTTCTTCTGTTACATGCATGCAAACAAAATTTGTTTCTGAATTGGAGTGTTGCTAACTGTAAACCTTAGCCAGATACCTTACGTTTAAGCCTGAAATAATCAATTAGTATTTTGCTTTTTCCTCATATGAACTATTTTATCTCATACAAAAAAAAAAAATCAGAGCAGGTAAGGGGTACTGCGATTCAAGATATTAAACAGTCATTTTTTAAAATGCTTTACCAATTACTTGTCTAATCGGGGCTCTGAGTAGGCAAGACTCTTAATATGTTTCAGCATGGAACATGGTCCGTTCAAGCTTGTGATTTCAGTAAGCTGTTTCAGATATTAAGTGATCTGGTGAATGAAGGTCTAGCTACACATCAAACAAATGTAATTACTATCAGTACTACAATGTAAACTGTAGAAAAAAGTAAAGAACATTCACTAAAATGTTAGATAAATGAAAGGCTTAGCCAAAGGAGAATCCTTTTTAAATTCTGGTCAAGTTAATGGATAACAAATAATTCTTTCAAACCTTCATAAAACTCAAAACTTTCCTTGCTTCTTTTGAAGACTTACTGTCAAATGTATAAATATACAAAAGTATAAATGTACTATAAATGTACAAATGTGTAATGTACTTCCTCATGAAACTACTTCTTGGCTCATGCATTCTTTGATCAACTTTACAAAATTATAAAGTTCTTTAGCTTGTTTTAGAATGAAATGTAAGCATCTTTAATTTTTTTTTAATTTAACATTTCAGATACCATTTGTGATTGTATTAATCTGTCAACCACGTGTCCTGACTTATATAAGGCTAGTTTACAATTCATCACTGCCCTTTTGACTGAAGAAGGAAAAAGACAGCTCAGTGATAAACAGAGTATGTGCCAGAATCCAACTGTAAGCTTTCTTCTAGATGAGGCTGAAGGATGTCAGGCATCAGTAACTCAACTTACTGGATTAATAATTCAGGTATTTGAACTTTGATAATGTAAATGTAGGATATATTTTGTACTTTGTTAAAAAGGATTTTTTTAAATCTAATGAAGAATTAGTTTAGTCTTTAGTTATAGACTGAAACATTATCATCTTTTGTGTCTGTTATTGCACGGAGTTCAAAAATAAGTATAAACTGGAGAAGATGCAGAGAAGCAACTTACAGGCAGTGCCTCTCAAGACAATTACTATCATACTGCAATAATCTGATGTGAAATCTTGTGTGGGGAAGATGCACGAGTAAAAGATATTTGGCCAAAAACAGAGATGTTTCTATTTATCGGATACAGAGTGGGATTTTTAAGATTTCCAGTGTAAATAACAGCATCGCTGTTCTTGAACTGTCTAATCGTAAAAATCGTTGCCCCAGGTGAGTCATACTCTGCAGCATTTCCTGGCAGTGTAAGAGTGGCATTGTTGCAGTATAGGGTCATATAATAGTGTGTCTTCCAGCCTAGTTTTAAGCGTACCAGGTATAATATTTGTTCCTTTGGGAACCTGTTATGCTGCCCAACATAATGTATATTACTGACCATATTTCTAGGTACTCATTCTCAGTGTTTTCTCTTTCCTCATGTAATCTCATCCTCATTTATACTTGCTTGTACTGTCCTAAATACTTCCTTTACCTCTTTCATATTAATATTCTTCATTTATTTACTGGCTGTTAAAATTTCTTCCATTACTTACTTACTTGTCAGTAAGACAAGATATATGCAAAATTTGTACCTAATTTATCCTCTCCTCCAGAGAACTGACGATCTCTGGTCGTCAGTTCTTCTATCTACGTACTCATTGTCCTTCTTTAAATCTTGTGCAGTTTGTGCTTTACCAATAACAGTGATCCATGAGTAAAATGTACTAAATGGTTGAGTAAAGCTGAAGCACTTCCATTTACTAATGCTTTCTCTTTGTTGATTTTAGAAGCCTGTGTTTGTCTATGAAATGCAAGCTTCAGGCAGCTTAATGTGGTTTATGATTTAGAAATCATAAGATCTGGAGTCTAATGTCTAGTAATTATTTTTTAAAAAATCAATCTTGTTTTGAAACTTCTTATTTGTTTTTAATGGATCTGTGGATGTTGAATGATGTGGCCAAAAAAACCCCATCTTAGTGGTGCTTCATCTCCTCTCTTCCTGTGGTTGCTGAATTCTGTACAATAAGTTTGCTCTTATCAAGGCTTGGCCTGATCAAGCTGACATGTCACAACCTATGATCCTCACATTGCTATTTTACGCTGCTGTGGCTATATAGGGGTTGGAGGCAGAGTGTTCTGTGTGCTGAGACTCTGGTAATCTGCAGGGACAAGAAGCTTATTGAGTGAGTGTGTCTTGCCATGCCTGGCCTGGCCATGCCGGGAAAATACAAATTACTCAACTCTCTACCAACAAACTTTAGATTACTTATGTGCTTAGAGACCTGTAAGGCTGTGAGTTTTGGAAACTCAGGACAGCAAAAAAGGGTTCACTTCACTGAAATCCCATGAGTTGCTTAATATCTTGTTAGTATTTTGTAATCATATTACTCCAACACTGAAGTATTGTCAGAATTTAATGCTTCTGTATGTACCTTAGCCTCCTTAGTTCTGGCACAGAAAGTGTGTCAGTATGTTAAAGAACAGAGACCTCAAATGTTCTGAAGTGAGTCATACTGTTATATTTTACTACAAGTATACATCATTGACTGCCAGTCTGCTGGTAAAAGATGATGCTTCTTGTGATGTCAGCACAGAAAGTACCTATACAGTGAAAAATTAATTGCAGCCAAGCCTACAACTAACAGTGAAAGTACATTAGGTACTATGATGTAGTCTGTGTATTGCAAGAGATACCTGTCTTTAGCTGTTTACTGTTCACACAACTGTCCAAAAAGTTGATTGACATTGCTTTTTCTTCACAAAGTTGTTGAAAAGATAACCTGTGCTTTTTGGGGCTTTGCAATAAAGTCTCTATCAAGGAATGGTTATATTTGCTGTGATTTAAAAAAAAAAAAAAAAAGACTAGAGAGCTAGTTTACCTTAATGTCTAATTATAATTAGGTGAAATAACAAGTGTCAAACAGAAGCAGTACAAAAGAGCAGAGAAGGGGAGAATGACCAGGAAGACACAGCATTCCAGTATTGTATTACTTTCAAAACGCATCTGTATATTACTATTTTTTAACGATGGTCATCAGTGAAGGACAGTCAAAGATGACCACAGAACAAATAATACAGTTTAAAAAACCATGCAAAAATTAAGTACAGTCTTTCTCATATATATATAGAGCTATATAGCTGTATATATATAGCTATATATGTATGTATGGAGAGAAAAAAAAAAAAGAATTATTAAGCAATCAGTAATCTCTGTTAGTTAGTCCAAGTACATTTTTTTATTGCATATTAAAGATTGAAAAATGTGTTAAGCAGTTCCTAGCTAGAGGACTAAAAGCAGTAAAAAGGTGAGATATGATGTATATTGAGGTCCAGTCTATGAGGTCCTTTGGCATGATACTCATGAGATCTATCTTAAATATTAAGGCTTTTATTGAGATTCTGATTTTTTTGTATATGCTATTTTCACTTATTTTGGGTATCAGTATTAGGTTTATATTTTAGGCAAAAATGGTGTGCAATATTATGGGTAATATGAAACACTGGGAGCAGCCTCTTTTTTATAACTATCTAGTATGACTCCAATAATTAATCTCTGTACTTTCAAATGAATATTCATATTGTTATTGTTTACTAGAAATGCGATGCTCACAAAGGCCTCACATGGATGCAAAAATAAGATAATCTACCCTTTTTGTTTGGTTGGAACTGTGCCTAATAATTATTTGTGTGTCAGTGATATGTTTATTCTAAAGGAATCATTAATATTCTATGTCTGTCTTGAGCTTTCTCTTGAAGAAAAATAAGATTGTACTAAAAGAATATTGCAGAGGTGTCTGTGATAGTGTGGTTGCAGATAGAAAAAAAATTAGAATGCCAAAATTGGAAATCCAGCCTTTAAGAAGGTAAGATGTAAAGAAAAGAATAAGAAAACTGGCTTAGGAGCAAAGGATTTATTTATTTGTTACCTGTTAGTTGAGAAAATAGTGAAGCACTTCGATGTAAATAAACTGTAAACATGATTATATGTTTTGAGAATTCCAAATAGGAGTAGACTGTTGAATGAGAATATAAATATAGTCTATAACAACATACTTATTAAAAGTGGTATTCATATGTATATGCATGACCACTTCTCCATTATTGCAATTTATCTTGCATTATTTGTAGGTCTATGAAAGAAAATCATCAAAGGATGTCCTGAAACAAGTGGCTACAAGTGCATTGCTCTCCCTGTTAGCTGTCAGTAGAAATGCCCAGAAATGTGCTTTAAAAGGTAAGCACCAGAAAATATCTTTTAAAATATATGTTAAATCCTTTGTAAATCAAATGTTTCTGGTGTTTTAAACATTTCATACTTTGCCAACATCAAGTTGTAGGTGAAAGTATGTCTTGCATTCTCTTTGCTCTACCCAAATGCTTTTTTTTTTTTTATTTCCTTCTTCCCATTCTACAATTTTTAAAGTGTTAGCCCCTCCTCTTGAAGGCAACATCTTCTGTGCCCAATAATTTTCCTTTTTCAGTAATAGAACTAAAAACCTTCAGTCAGACTTTTTGAGTCCCAAAGTGCAGGAGAGGCTGTTTTGTTTACATTTCTTATATAATACACTTAATATCTACTGATGAACACAAAATATGCTTTTCATCTGGGATGTTTTCTAGGTATTTACATTTCTCTGTTCCTTAGCCTGATTCTTTAAACATAGATCATATTTAAATAGTTTGATGTATCTGTTCATTGTCTGATCCCAATACTAGCATCAAACTCCAAAATTCTAATCATGCATTATATACTTATTTCTGTGTGTCCTGTATATATACACCTTCTCCTCCTCCCCAAGATACTGGTGGTCCACTTAGCCCTTGTTTCAATCAAGATTCTCCTTTTGTTGATACCACAAACAGTTATCCAAGAGACTTCACTTTCTTTCAAGGCAATACCAGAATAAAAATCAGTGTTTTCTGTGCCAGAGAAGTCTTCAAGTCACCTTGCCTTAATGCAGCACAAGTGATAAAAATAAGAGGAAAAGTTCTGAAGTGAAAACTATGTCCTGAAAATGTTTCTAGCTTTTACACCAACTCTTCAGCTCTTCAGATTCCCTTTTTAAGGGATCAGAAAACATATCTTGGGAAGGAGCCACTCGTTACAATCCAGGCTGAAGATTGGCTATTGGGGACCTACAAAAGGCCTGCAGGTCTTGGTAGACAACAAGCGGAACGTGAACCAGCAGTACTCTCTGGCAACAGAGAATGCCAATAATAATCCTGTCCGGTATTACTAGAAGCAGAGCCAGCAGATCTAGGGGAAGAATTATCCCCCTCCACTCAGCACTCCTTAGACCGCACCTCGAATGCTGCATCCGGTTTCGAGCTCCCCAACACAAAAAAGACATCAACAAACAGGAGCAAGTTCAGTGGAGAGGCCACCAAGATGTTTGGGGCCTGGAACACTTGCATCCTGAGGAGACACTGAGGCAACTGGCCTCCTTCAATCTGATTAAGAGAAGGCTTCAGGGAGACCTGCGTGGCCTTCTAGTACCTATGAGGTTATCAGGAAGACACAGCCAGTGGAGCCTGGTGTGGGAGAGCAAAATACAACGGCTATAAAGTGAAGTGAGATTGGTTCAGATGGGCTATAAGGAAGTTGGGTGTGGTTTTTTTTGTTTGTTTTGTTTTGTTTTGTCATCAGAACTGTCAAGCAGTGGAACAAGTTGCCCAGAGACATTTTGCTGTGTCCGTCCTTGGAGGTTTTCGAGACCCAACTAGAGAAAACTCCGAATAACTCAGTCTGATATTAAAGCTGACTGCTTTGAGCAGGAGGTTGGATCTCTGGAGTTCATCTCTTCCAGCTTGTTTTGTCTTATGATCCTATGGTCTTACTCAAGGGCTCTAGGTCACAAGAGCTTCATATTTTAGACTGTGTATCGCCTGAATATTTGCTTTCCTTTGTCTCCACCTCAGGTATACCAAATCTGCAAAGAGTAGGGAGAAGACTTGGATAAGATGGTGTGTTTATTTACTCTAACCTCTTGAAGGTTCTGCCTTTGAGTTTCTAGGCAGCATTATTGAAGATCTCAAAAACTATGAATTGCTATCCTCTTCCCTACAATTCTTCTTCTACAGCTATCTTCTGCAGCTGTTGCCATCTTTGACAGCTGTTTGCTCTGTTTCTGCAGCCAGTGAAAATGTAGAACTACAGATATTAAAGTCAGAAAAAAATCATCAAAAATCTTCCCCTTTACATCTCTTCAGTTCTTCCCTCCTTGGGAGTTCGTCTCAGAAATTGGTTGCAAGACTATATAACTATCCAGTTACATTCAGTCCATTTCAAAGTGTGCTAGTTCTTTCCTGAAATCAAAAGGTAGCTATATTTCTTGAACTTACAGAATTTGGTCTGTTAAGTGCTGTTAAGTTTCAGTGCAGGTGGGCAACAGAAATCAAGATAATTGCAAGAAAGCTGCACATTCCTGATTTCTTTTTTTTTTCTTTTTTTCTTTTTTTTTCCAGCTGACCTAATAGACAGATGTATAGAACAAATGAAACATATTCATGCACAGATGAATTTGGATTCCCTAAAGCCTGGCAAGACACAGAAGAAAAAGGTAACAATAAGAGCTGTAAGGCTGATGTAATGGGGCACTTTCAGTTTTTTTTCACTGTGGCAAATACTGTTGGCTTTTTGTCGTGGGTGGGAGAGTAAATTGCACCCTGTAGTGGATCCCTGGGTACTGGTGGTTCTTGAGGAACTGATGAGTTTAGAACTTGTACCCTGCTTGATTATCTCACACCCTCAATCACTCCCTTGCCCAATGTTATGTTCACTGGATCTTGACCTTCTTTCCCAGGGATGAGAGTTTTTCTTATTTTCGTATTTCTTCTCTTTTAACTTTTAAAGAGATAAATGTATTTGACCTGGCTTTGTTCGAAGGGAAAATAGAAGCATTTTACCTGGAGCTTCCCTTCCTCTTATGAATTAGTTACCCTAATGCCAACAAATGGCATTAAATAATTTATTATAATATGATTTATTGAATATATTATTTATAAAGCATATATAAATTCTCGAAGGAACTGTTTAACATCTGCATCTTACGTAGTTAAAAATGAGTCAAATCTGTCGTAAAAGACATCTTTAATGATGACTTGTATCTGACTAGACTTTATCATAGTTGTTTTTAAGAGAAACTTTTACTTTATCACTAAAAGTCATCAGCTGCCCATAATATCATTTAAAAGCAGGTGTTGTTGCTTCAGTTTATTTGAGATTAATCCTGAATGCTATTTTACTTGCATCTCTGTTCCTTTATGCTTTATGAAAACAGAAATGGCTTCCTGGGGTGAACGAGCTTATTGAAATTCGATTGTCTTTCAGAGTGTTTTAACATGTTATCCACTTAAAAGTTAGAGGTCAGCCATGACTAGAGAGAGTCCTTTAGTGTCACAGCACAACCATGAAGACAGATATGTTGCTTGCTTAGACAGTTAAATCTCTGTATAGCACTTACCTGTTTAAAGGTCTGTATTTATCTTCACAGTATCCTTATCAGGCTGAAACTATTTCTATTTCCAATATTAAGGTTAAGGAAGTAAGACAGAGAGAAGATAGGGATAGATTAGTGTGACCAAATATAGAAATCTGCAAGATATAGCTAGTTTATCCTTGTTTTATATCCAAGGAAGAAAAATAGATGCTTTTAGTCAGTGACTCATCCAGCTTGTTTTAGAGGTCTGCTTTATAACAGAATAAATCATACCCAGAATTGCTTCCTTCTACCCCTTCATTAGTTGCAAGGGAAATGGAGCTCTGCCTTACAGATTTCTGCATTTAGCTGGATCTGTACCCCCTAGAAGTACTATCTGTGAGTTATGAAGAGATATGAGGATGACACAAGTAACTTGCTGTAAATGTCTGCACTGTACATGAGTGTCTGCATGTTTCGAGCTAGGTGAGGTGAATCTTGCTAAGATGAGAAGGAAACTCTACAGAACAAATCTGACCTGAACATTAGCATGTTAGATTTGCATCTGATCTTTGGTACTGTCTTCTCCATTGCACAAAATGAATCCTGTGTTTATGCTGATAATCTTCAAATACATTTATGTAAATAGGAGGATAGCCTTATCAAGCAATTACAGTGTGGAATGCAGCTTCTCAGAAATTGCCTCTTTCAAAATGAAGAATGCAAAGTAAGTATTATTTCATTACGTCACCACCTTAGTGAATAAAGATCATAGATTTATTTTATTTTGAAAATATTTTCAAGGTGAGTAGATTTTAACTTGACACTAATGGCAAGAAATAGTTCAAATTGCATTATTATTTCTGCCCTAGGAATATTTTATGCTTTCATTAGATACCTGAGATTGATAATGAAACATTGTGTCCCAAAGATTGCAGATGACAGTCATCCTTTATACTTGTTTCTGCTTGGTTAAAAATCAATCAGTCCAATTTTCTAAGTAGATAACATGAAAAATGGATTTGAAGGAAGGTGTAGAGCTGTGAGAAAGAAGAATCAAAAAGCTTGTAAGGACTTCTTTTTTTAGAAAAAAGAATATAAAACAGGATACATAAAAGATTTTTTTTCCTTATTCCTTTCTATTTTTTTCAGTTTTCCTTTCTGAAGGGAGAAAAAAAGCCTTGAATATTAATTTGCCATTTACTTGTCATACAGTCTCAGTTAAATTAGTAAAATGATAGTGCATTTTAGACTGATCCTGCAGAATGTGATTCTGTTTTGATCTTTCATCACTTCTCTTGCTCAGAATCATAAGCATACTTTTATTTTTCTTTCATGATTCATCATTTCTATGTGCTTATCAGTTTTTCTATTACAATTCTTACTCCTATTTATTTTTTATGCGGCTTTGTTCAGGAACAGTAAGGAGTAACTTCGTTAATGACATGGTTATTTTCAGGTCATTTTTTCTTTCATAAGTTTGCATTGTGATGCAAGTTCTGCTGCTTTTAAAAGGTCTTGGTGGAATTTGCTGGAAGATAGCCAGAGTGCTCAGGAGTACTGCTGTTGAGGGGTTTGTTAAAAGCTATTTGTGTGTGTACAGAACACCACTTATGTTAGGGGCCTGAATAAGCTATTTGCTTATTCCTGAGGTTCCCCTATATCAGTGTTTTGGTTAGTGATGCAACCTCTGCCTTGCAGAACCAAGAATTCTGCTTCACTACCACTGAGGCAGAAACTAGATGAGATTATGGCTGAGTATTTGTTTTTTCTTAATTGTCTTCAGCAAGGTTCTACAGAAACAGCTATTAGAAGGAAAGAGGATTGCAATTGATAAGTGTCTTGCTTTTTTTGCTCTCTAGAGCTCTTCTAGGTATTCTCCTATGTCTCTGCTTTTTGAGTTCTAATAATTAGCATAATTAAGTAAAATAAAATTGTAGACTGCAAAACTCTTGCATAATCATAGTTGGAATGAATAAGTCTTTATTTTGATTTGTAAGTCTTGCAATAATAAAAATATTCTAGAGTAGTCCTAGGATAATATTAGTGTGGTTTTCCAGTACAATATATTTACTTCCTAGCAAGTAATGGTCAGTAGCTATATATTACAAAGCTGAAGTGAAATAAAATACCAATATGTACATGAGAAAAATATCACTATATACTTTAGAATGTTTTGGTAGAAATTTCTCATGTCAAGATATATATGGCAAAGTGTTGGTATACATGTAACTGAATGTAATTTTAAGGTATTCCCTGAAAATAATTCAATTACAATAATTAAAATTGAAGATCGATTTTTTTTGTTTGTTTGTTTTTAAATCAGTTATCATTTGGAATTTACTTCACTACTCAAATGAGGGTGTTGCTTCCCTCTGTAAAACTATTTAGAAGAACTAATGGGACAAAATATGAAAATAAGATAAAAATATGCTTTCCCCACTTTATTAAAAAGACCCTTAAGTTAAAGTAAATGTTATATATTTTTCTAAAATAATAAAGTCTTTTAGAAATATTAAATTGTGTTCTCTAATTGTTCCTCATGTGCAGCTGGCAGCACTCAAAGCTCATCTTGTTCCTGTTCTGCATTCACTATGGCCATGGTTTTTACTAGATGACTCCTCAATGCAAATAGCTCTGCATTTGCTTTGTGTCTACACTGCAGACTATCCTGCAGGTATGATGGTCACTTCATGATACTATGCAAAAGCATATTTAACTAGAATAATCAGGATAGAAATAGTGTAATAATGGGAAAAAAATAAGAATGTTTATTACTACCATAAAAGCAAAGGATAAAAGCACAGGTCCATCACAGTCTGAGAGTTTTGGGTTTAATATGTTCAAGACTTCTCAGTTCCTCTTTCAGAGTTTCAATAGATGAATTGGGTTTAGCAAGAATACAGTTATATTAAAGGATTAAATAGTATTTAATACAAACCATGTCTAAAGGTTATGCTGAAAGTCCTGCCAAATTGAGCAGTATACTGCAAAGATACCACTCCCAGGAGTTATGTCAGGGAGAACATATATCAGTATTTTACAGGTTAGCCCTTATTAATAAAGTTTTCTTGGATGCATTCAATCTAGTTTAATTCCTTATTAAAATTCACACAACTATTGGACTCAGTAACTTGGATTTGACTATAGTAGTTTTATGTAAGTGTTCTCTTCTGATTAGAGTAAACCCTCTATTTCTTTTGATTGTTTTGTTTTGATGAGTAATTCCCACTGTTAAAATACTGTACCTTTTTTAATATGATTTTTTTCTCATTTTGTATTCTGGTTATTGATTCAGATTTTGATTCTGCGGTAGTTTGAAGAGATCTGTTGATTTCTCCTTGCCAAGCTCCTCTTGATTTCTCAAGAGGTAGCATAGTTAAAATATGTTAGCTGAAGACGCTATGAGATTTTTTACACTCTTTTAAAGTTAATTTCTCCAGGTCCCATAACTGCTTGTGATGCTGTTTTTCATGAACAACATATTCTTTAATTTGGACTGAGGAAATAGTTGGTGGTTGACTATTGTGTCACATTGGGAATCAGGCCCAAATTCTGATGGTCTTTTTTACTCCTCAGTTGTGTGACTCGAGGCTGCATTTTTATTTTTTCCTTCCTAGTAAGGGAATGTGTTTTTAAATTAAAGCTTAGAGACTGCATTTCTGGGCCCATTTCAGAGTGTCACTTCAGATTTTCACGCTAAATAAGTGTGTAGTATCTTAGATGCAATATTCCAATTTCTAACAAAATATTCTGAAATAATGCAGCAGCTTCTCTTTAAAATATGCTCTTAGATTTTAGAACAATAAACTCCCGTACCTGTAAACTGTCACATTCAGGTCACTTTCTGCTGGTTCAAAGTATTTAAAAAAAAAAAAAAAAAAGAAAAAAAAAAGCTCAGTATTAATCTGTATGAAAAATTCTTATGCGATAAGGGTTTCTTTTTCTTTAAGGTTGTAGTTCACTATGTCTAGCAAGTGCTGGACAAGCACAGCTTGCATCTGTTCGTGGAACTGGCAATTCATTAATGCATAACATCATGAAATTGGCTACCCCCATATCAAGTGATAGCAACCCTATTCAGATGATGGTCTTTGGTCTTCTCTCTAACCTTGCCTTGTCACATGACTGTAAAGGTGTTATTCAGAAGGTAAGCAAATAATATTCGTTAGCACTGTGATATTAGCACGACGATGGGTGCAACTTCCTTTTTTTAATAAATTCTCGATTTCAGTATGGGTCTTGGTATCACACAAATCCTTCTGCAGGAAGGGAAACCTTTGGGGCTTCTGGGTTGTGTTACTCTTCTCTAAGTGCAGCATGTAATTCGGTCATATTCGTAATAGTGGGGACAGAAATTGCATGTGGAGCTACACTATATTTTAATAGATTTTTTATAATCTTTTAATTTTTTGGGGCTGCAGATTTTTTAATATCCACGCATATTATTGGATTATGAAAGTGAGAAAACAGTAGTTAAAAATAGCATGTAAGTAAACAAGAAATTAAACTTTGGATAAATAGATATACTTTCTGAAGCATAAATCTTGATTAAAAATAGTTTTAGAGAAGATATCATATATGTAAGTAATTCGGATATTAAGTAAAAATGAGTTTTTATTATGTACACATAAGTATTGTCTTTTTCCTTTTTAAGTTATACATTGAAAGAATCCTTATGCTGTTTTATCAAATGTTCTTAGATCTTTTCTTTTTCCTCTTGTTTTGTTCCTTTTGATTTTACTTTGATTATCTAATTAAATTCAACACCTTGAGAAAGAGAGTCAAACTGTGTAGAAGGTTTAGCCTGGCTGTGGCCTGATAAAACTAGTTAACGCAACAACAGTTATGAATCGAGTACTTGTTTTAGCATCTTTTTATACTATTTTAACAATAGCAACGTTTTTTTTCTTGGATCCAGTTAGCTTATAGAAAAGTGGGAAAATATAATCCTTTTATCACAGTACTTGTGTTGAAATATGTGTAGGTTGTTTCTGTTATTCTCAGAAACCTTTCTTTCTAGAAAAGATACCTCAAATGCTTCATTCTGTAGAAGATGGTTTATTGGGTGAAATATTTTGCCTATAGTTTAGAGTTCGAGTTTAGTGTAATGCTATTTTTCTTCATTTTCTCTTCCAGGCTCTGCTTGCATAAATCTAAGAACTACTAATTTCTTTTGTTAGAATCAACTTAGCAATGTTACTCCTATGAACAAACTGTACTGAGTTTGTCTACTCTTTTTTTGTTGTTGTTGTTTGCTTTGATGGCCACTTGTCAACAAACAGAATTATCAGGTCTATAAGGATGAGGATATTTAGTCAGGGAGGGGCTTTTTGTGTGTTTTTTGTTTTATTTTTTTTGTGTTTAGCAGAAATGTTGTTGTTCACCACATTGCCATCTTGCAACAGTAGAATAGAATTTCATCCGTGCCAAATCTCCTTAAAGTGGAGATTGTTTGAGATTTGAGGTATTCAGACAATTTTGTTGTTGTTGTATCAAAGTTTAGAAAAATGGGGAGGCTCTACTATGTCTAACCATGAAAGGGGGATAGTATACCTTTAAGAGTTGCTAATAACAAAATAATAATTAATGAATCAACCACAGTAACTACTATATACAATTTATTTTTGAGTAGAAACTCCAAAAGTACGAAGCAAAACAAAAGACTTAGTGATTGATATTGTGTTAAGCAAACATTTATGTATCAATACTGTATAAGTTATTATTGAAGAAATATCTTTTATGGAAATACCTATTTAAACAAAATGTGGATCTCATTCATAAATAATTTGTTTCAATATTCTTCAGTAATAATGGACATCTTGAAATATGCATAATAAAATATCTATACTTTTTTTTGGTCAACACGAATGAATGGACGCTTAAACTGCAATGAACAAAGCATACAATAATTCAAATATCACAATCTCACATGTTTTTCTTCCTTCTAACAGAGTAACTTCCTGCAAAACTTCCTTTCTCTGTCATTGCCAAAAGGAAATCATAAAAATCTTAGTAATATGTGTGCTCTTTGGCTAAAACTGCTACTGAACATATCTGTGGGAGAAGATGGACAGCAGATGATTATGAAGATCAATGGGGCATTAGACCAGATTGTGGAGATGTGTAAATATAAGCACAAGAGTAATCAGCATATAGCACTTCTTGTTTTGCATAATATGTGTTTTAGTCCAGCTAATAAACCCAAGATATTAGCTAATGGTAAGTATCTGAAAAGTATTGAAACTAAACTCTGAGAATGACAAAAATACCATATTTTCATTGCAAGTTGGGTTACCCATCAAGAACTTAGTACTGTTATTTAGAAAAATAATATAAAAATAATTTTCATTATCAACATAGAAGTAACTATAGAAGTAATATTTTGCCAGAAATATAAGAATATGTAGCAAAAAAAAAAAAAGACAAATGTATCAGATAACTAAAACATTTTTAGGATTTATTCCAAGATTGATCATTTGAATAGATAATGCAACATGGTTATAGGTATTTTTTCTTTTTTTTTTTTTTTTTCCAGAGGGCGATTTGAAGAATTCTTTCCGTCATGATGAAATAAGCTAGCTTATAAATTTTAGTGTTTTTACCACCTAGTTTCCTATCTTTCAGTGAGACAGAAGCTTATTAGTTCTAACAGATAATAGGTTTAGTGGTGATTTCAGTGTATATGTTTAACATAGGTTCACTCCATGATGTATTTCTGGGTTGTCTGTAAAGGCCGTATTTATTTTCTTCATTAAATTGCAGAGAAGACTTTTCTTCTCTAAGTTCTAATTAGGTCTTCTATAGTGTCCTTTTATTTTTTTTTCCATGATGATTCACTGCATTAACTAAGCACACATTATTCATTTACATCATCTGCTGAATTTTATGAAGTGAACAGGCAGACTTGAACAAGCAGAGTGAAGACTTGAACAAGCAGTGAATCTAGGAAATTAAGGAACCTCAGGTGGGGTGGCAAATTTCTCATTACTTACAAATCACCTACCTAGTAATTACTAAGTGAAAAAAAGGAACTTTTTTTTTTCTTTAATCCCAGTGTAGCTGTGATTGTGGTGACTGGGAATTATAAGGCAATTTTTCATGAGAATGACTTCCTCAAGTGTTTATTCGTAGGTAACAGCTATACATACATGTACATGTTTTATTATTAATGTCTAATATTTTCAGGAATTATTATTTTGCTTTTAATTACTAACACTTCTTTTTTCTCATTAGATAAAGCTATTAGTGTGCTATCTGCCTGTTTGGAAAGTGATAGTGTTGATGTTCAGAGAATCGGTGCAGCCTCACTTTGGGCTTTGCTTCACAACTATCAGAAGGTTAGTATTTCCTAAACACTTTTTGCCTAAATAAAAAATAATGCATTTGAAGGAAAAAATATAACTTTCATTATCCTCTAAAGAATATAATAACCTTTAAATAAATAAAGTTTACAGAAGCAGTTCCAGTTTTTAATTGTAATCATTTGCTCAGGTCATCATGTTATACAACATGAAGTATAAACAGCTTGATGTGGTTTGTGATTGTTTACGTAAGTGTAATGTGTAAGATGACATAGTCGTTTGTTAATTCTGAAGTTCTTGGATATCATACACATACACAGAATGCTTAACTTTGGAGGAGACCTGTAGGGACCTTCCCAGAGTATAGGGAAGGTCTCTTCCTAGGGACCTTCCCTAGAGTATAGTGACCTATACTCTGCTGTCATTACTGTCATTTTGTAAGTATAAGTAGATGAGTAGATGTCTTCATTATTCAAGTGTTAAGTGTGAGGGAAAATTAAAATCATTTTATTTTTGTGTGTGTGTGACAGGCAAAAGTGACTTTGAAGAATCCATCAATAAGGAGGAGAATAGATGAAGCTTATTCTTCAGTAAAGAATGGTAAGTACAGAAAAAAATGTTTCCCATCTAGAACTATGCCAGTCTGTAAAAATTCCTATCCAATAGACTATTAGTACATTCTAAGTTACAGTATCATAGTCAAAAAGTTAAGTTTTGAGAGATTATTTCTATCCCTAAAATAACAAATATTGATATGGTTTATAGTTAGGCATCTTTTAAATACAGTTATGCAAAAATATCTCTGGGTTGTTATACTGTAAATAGGAGCTGGAAAATTGTCTACGGTGAGCTTTAAAGAAATGTTCAGATATCTGTCTGTAACTGAAACCAGTCACTAGCAGTAGGTTACACTTAAGCAGTAGTTACAGTTAGACTCTGATTTTGCAAATGTTTCATTTTAAGCTGTTCATTTTTCTGCTGATTTCATTTGGTGTATTTTGTACTTAAATAGGTTTACTCACACAGTAATTTCAAATTTTCTAGCAGGACAGAATTGCCATAGAATTTCTATTGAAAATTAGCAGTGCACTAATAAGAAGGAGGTCCATTTTTCCTAGCACAACTAATGGTAGTTCTTCCTGTGCTATGAAACTCTCATTCCTTCATTTCATCCCTCTTTTTTCATTCCAAATTCATCCTTTTCTAAGTTAACCATCAATCATGATATTATGCAACATTTTATTTACTCAGACTGATAAAGAATAATATATCTGTTACTGTATAGTATTTGTCGTATATGTATCAAATCACAAATCAGCAAGCTAGAAGTTTACATTTTTTACAGACTAGCACTTTTTAAACATTATTCTCTGTTTATTTTTGCACTGCTTTAGAACATAAGATCTGCAACTGAAACATTCATTTTGAATTAAAAAAATTGTAAAACACTTGATTGAACTGTAATTGTAACTGTTTAGCCATGCATTAAGTTTCTGAACTTGCCTACCGTAATAAAGCTTTGAATGCTCTACCGTGATGTCTGGCTTAATGACCAAAAGGATCAATTGTTCATCACAAGTGGAGGAATTTTTCAACACACTTTCTTATGTTTTGTTTTGTTTTGCCTCCAAATTTGTCCTTAACATGGAGAAAGAAAGGACCATAGAAACTAATATTTTGGTAACTACCAAGTCTACTTCAATTATACTATAGCATAATGAAAAGGGAGTTTTTATTTCTTTGTCCCAGCTGAGTGAAGGCTTAGACACTTAATGCTATCAGGTTTATTAAAAGCACATCTTGCAAAATAAAGTATTAGTTGATTTGCTGCTAGTATCTCAGATAAGATTGGAAAATAGCCTGAATCCTAACCAAGCATTTGATGTAATCTTTGAAAGAAAGAAAAGAAAATCATTTTATGTTAAGAATCAACTAGAAGTTTAATCTTGTATTTGTTCTTGTTTTCTTCCTCTCCTTAGCTACTCTGCAGCCAGAAGGAAATGAGCTAAATGCATACCACCTAAAATGCTTAGAAAATGTAGTGCAGCTTCTTGATTCTTAAGGATTATCGGATGCCTTCTCATCTGGTAGCTTGCTCAAGAGGAGAGTTTAAAGAAAAAAGCTTCTAATCCTTGGATTTATGACAACAACATGCTGTGGAAGATATTTATGAAGTTTCTGAGGAAGGAGTTGATCACTTTGAACCAAAGAATTGCACTAAATATGACTGCAACTATTTATATTGTAATCCCAATGGGAAGTTATAATGATAGTACTATGTGTAGTACTTATGTAGGAGAAAGGATATACAGAGGAAACATGAGAAAAATCAGTAATTTTCTCAATTTATGTATTATAATGTTAATAGAAAGTAGTAGAATTGTTGGTTTGGATCAGTTTTAATAAAGTTTTTTTTTTTTAATTCTGTTTAGTATTTGTCATTTGTGGACTTGTAGCAAGGTCATGTTTACCTAACTAGAAAACACTTTCAGCAGGCATTTGTGGATTGTAACTTATAATATCACAGGTGAACACATAGGAAAAAGATTTTAGAACTGAAAGTGTTCACAGATAAATCACAGTGTGTTGAATGCCTTAGATATAGGACAGAAACGTGCTTTTTGGGGCTTTTCTTTTTTTGAGGAATTTTCTTTTTTCTTGAGGAATTTTCAGTTGCCTTTATCTCTTTAAATGTGACCAAATGAAAAAGAGCAACCACTAACTGATACTACAGGTGACAATTTTGTTAATATAACAGTTTATAAAGAATGAGGTATGTGCATCCTTTACTTAGCATAATGTAGAATTTTTTTGACAATCTCTTGACTCCCATTTCATGAACACTTTCAAAAGGAAAATGTTTCTGCCTTGAGAGGGGGGGAAAAAGCAGAATGTCTATGTCTGTGTCTAGGTCTGTGTCCTTTAAATTGCTACTATGCATTCTGTACAAAATGAATTTAGGAAGGAGATACATGCCAGAAATGCATGCCAGTCAAAATTCGCTGTGCACACCTCTGAAATATCTTAGAGGGTGTTTACCGATTTCCCTCAACACTCGTAGCTGTGGCTGCTCTCAGCAACAAGTAAAATGAGCAAATAGAAAGTAAATGTTGAGTAACATCTCTAAAAGACTAGTAGCAAGGTCATGTTTACCTAACTAGAAAACACTTTCAGCAGGCAATATGTGGCTTGATATTACCTCATAGACATGACAACGATGCTTATAATGACTGGATTAGATCACTACCAGAAATGTGGCTCTGGATGAACTAGCACAACCGCTCTGAAAGCGGGGGCAAGGAGAGCAAGGGGAGATCACCCACGCCTCATTCTTTTTCACTTGGTACACTGCATAATCATTCTAACTTGCAAAGTGAATTTTAAGTACAGTTATGCTTATCTCAGTTTTGGAGAAGCTTAAGCAGGCAAGGATCTCAGTACTCACAAGTAGGCAGGTGGTTCTGAAAGTCAGTGTTCTGGGTCCAGTTTACGAAGCGGGACCTTGTTTTCCTCAGGAGCAACTGTTGTCGCCTTTTGGGCTCTTACATGCTTACTCTTGCTCCTGACGACTTCTCTCCTAAATCAAGTCATCATGCAGATCAGCAGTTGGCTTCTCTTCTCAGAGATGCAAAAAATGAGACAATGGTATCCTGCTAAATAATAATCTGTTATTTTTATTGAAGTGAATTTGACATTAGGAGAGAACTCTTTCAAAGTACAGAAATCCACATGGATCTAGTGACATGAAATAGAAAAACAGATTTAATGCCACCCTATCTGATTCATATAAAATGTTTTTAAGGATCCACAATGTTTTAAATCTCTAGCCTTATAAAGAAAACGGTATGTCCTCAGGAAATAAGAGCCATGTTAAGTTGCAGAGCATGATTGAAGAGGTGTCTGAAGATTCGTAACCTGGGTGGCAAACTGAGATGATGATCTCCATCTCATAACTATTTAAACTTGCACAGACAAAAATTTGCTTAATTAAGGTAGTGTCTCTTTATAGCATATTGGATATTGGTTTATCTGTTTTCTTCTGAATAACTGTAAGCTAGTTGTAGATAAACGGCTTTATTAAGTGCAAATACAATAGCGTAAGAACATACAAGAACTACATGCCCATTTTGTATTGAACACTTCTAGCTATACATATTCTTTATGAAATTACTCATATAGAAAAATCTAAACGAATTGCTACTACATTTGTTGTTACGACAGGTCTTAGGCATGAGTGGTGTGTTTATGCTCAAATGAACATGCAAATAACTTCTATTTTCTCAGTATTTTGCAACTGTGGAAGACAGGCTTCTGCCCCTTCTATCAGTAAGTACTTGAATTTGTTGCTGCTGCTTAGGAAAATATGTCCTCAGAGGACATGGACCTCAAATCGCTATTTGCTTTCAGTGAAAAGCCTTCACAGAAATTCAGAATTTTCAGTTTCGTTGTTGAAACTTTTTTCCTTCAAGATTAAGGAAAACAGAAACTAAAATTACTCATCAAAGGTGAGTTTGAAATTTTTCATCATTTTTATCCCCTAAACTGTTGTGTCCTGTTTCCCAGCATAAGTATATGTCCTGGAGTGATGAGGAGGGTTATGAGGATGTGTCCCTAAAATTTCTGCTCAGGGTTAATAGATGATTGTAATTATGCTCACAGTTGCCTAAAGTCTTAGTAGGTTTCATGAAAGAAATTTGAAATCTTGAAACTCATTAATAGTTGAGCGAGCTTTCAGGATTTTGGCAGTGCATCTATTTTTAGGGATGTGTCGCTTAAAATACTTAGGTTTTAAAGAAACCTAAAAATTCTAAAATACCTTCAGATTGTAAAAGCTGTAATAAAAGCTTTTATAATAATTTCTCCTCCTGCACAGGAAAGCCTAATTAAAGTGGAAGGGGAGATTCCTGGAAGATACTAACGAGCCTAGGCTGAAAAGTAATTGAAAGCCTGCATCTCATTTCTTCACTGAGAGGCATTGCTGTGCAAGATAGGAATCTTCTGAAAATCCTTGTCCAGGAGAATACACTCAGTTGTCCCAATGTAGATATACCATGCTCTTCCTTAGTTACAGTTTGTAATCTAAGTGTAGTTGTAGTCTGTAATTAAGTGGGAAGTTATTTTAAATGAAGAAGAGATACATATGTAAGTTGGTAAGATTTTTTTTTTTTCCAGGGTTGGTGTGTCATATACTGAATATTTACAGCTTCCAAAAAGACTACTGAGTTTCTTAAATATACTTGGCTGAAGTATGAAGTTTCCTCCTCCTTTTCTTTAAGGAGTCTGGTGATACTCTTCTGCCCACCTGGGTTTTCCGATCACAAAAAGGGGTCCCTTCAAATCTTTCCCAGGTGGCCTCCTGGAGTCATCTCATGAAGCTAACACCAGTGCCACAGTGGTCATACTACCAAGGCTTTAGAAGAAACAGGTGTAGCAAATAATTGCTTAATTCCTAATCCCTTTAAGAGCTCCTTTTTGACTCGTAGGCTACACTGTGGAAGATGCACTTTACTTATTACCTCTTCCTCATCCTTCTTGGAGAGCACCTGACCTCTTTCAACAATGAATTAATGGAAGACACTCAAGCAAAATCCAAGGTTTGGTGTGTACAGGCTGCTGCTGTTCCCCATCCCGAGTGACAGTTTGGGAGCCCCTCAGCGCTGTTTCTGGGATTGGGAAGAGTTTGGCACTACAGACCAGGGTCATCCTCTGGCCTCAGCACCACTGGGGCAGGGGTGCATTTTGTCTGGGTCGCTGGAGCCTTGGGCTCTGCACATGAACAGCAGCAGGTTTGTGGTCTAGTTTGACACTGGGCTTCATGTCCTCCGCCTCGGAGCCCTTGCTCTTGTACCACAACCTTCTCAGGAAACAAAACCCTTAGGTGTGAAAAACAGGCCTGCTTTCAGGGGGAGTTCCTTACTGTAGCTGCTCTCTTGTATTTTTAAATAAATTTTAAGTAACACTGGTGTTACTTCAACACTGGTGTTTTCCAACCTGTATTCTGTCTCTTTCCCTCCATTTTAGACTTGACACATTTTTATTGACCTTAGATACCTGATATTTCTTGGGGCCTAAAAATGTAACTTTTTCTGGCCAGTGATTGTTTCCAATATTTGAATTTGAATTGGCCTTTCTAGTACTTCTCAATAGCGTATCCAATTTTGTTAGTTTTGTAATCAGATAAACAAACTAACCTAAAATATGATACTGAAATTTTCAGTCATAAAACCAAGCATATTTCAATACTTTATTGTTTTATTGACAGGAATAAGAATTACTATCACTTTTATTTTTCTTTCTAAGCAGCATCATTTGTTCCTCTTACTTTCCAAAACGTAATAAAATCATGTAGATGCTGGTCTTGAAATTGCAGCTGTTAACAGTACTTTATGCTATTTTCAAGAAACTTGAAAGTGTCTGTTGGTCTGTGGTTTTACAAAGTGTAGGTGCTGCATACGAGCGCCTCTTTTATTTCTAGCCTGTCAGATATGCCCTGTAACTTACAGAAGGTGATTTTGTCTGCAAAAACCTGGAAACTTTGATAATCCTGCTCTCTTCCCTTGCAAATCCAGTGCAAGAAATAATCGTAGTAAGTAGTTGGGATAGGCATCTGCTAAAATCTGTGTTTGTAATACATGAAGACACAGAGCTCAACTTAATTTCTAAATGTCAGGAGAGACTGCATTCACCTACATATTCCTTTTAAAAGGATGCAGCAGCCAGAGACTTGCTTCACTTTGTTTAGAATAGAGAAGTTCTAGTTAAATGTAGTTGCTAATTTTATTAATGACCAGGCAAAAATGCAATCAGGTTCCTATTTCTTCACTGGTTATCACTGAAAAGAGGGAAAAGTGGGTTTAAGTGAGTTATAGATATTTTTGGCTCCTTTGCTAACAAGGATATATTGAAGTTAGGGATTTCTTGTTGATTTGTCAACTGTTTCAGTGCAATATTGGTTCAGATGGACAGAATTTTGGGAAAAGAAAAAGACAAATCACAAACAATGCATATATGTGTGTATATGAGTGCAACTGGCCACCTTTTCCATGGCTCAGGTTGTCCTTTAGGCTGTCCGATTTCTTACCTGACTTCAGAGACCAGCTAGCATGCCCTGGTGCCAGTTATCAAATCAAAAGATAAGATGGGGCAATATTGAAGAATTTGACTCTCTGAAAACTTTTTTGAGAGAATGTGGTTGTCAGAAGTCTAGATGAGATGAGAAAGATCCATTCTCAACTGAGGTGACAAGCCGATATCATAGAATCACACAATGCCTAAGGTTGGAAGGGACCTCTAGAGGTCATCTAGTCCAACTCCCCTGCACACGCAGGGACACCCAGAGCACGTGGCACAGGGCTGCATCCAAGCGGGTCTTGAAGATCTCCAGAGAAGGAGACTCCACAACCTCTCTGGGCAGCCTGTTCCAGTGCTCTGTCACCCTCACTGTCAAGAAGTTCTTCCTTAAGTTCCACAGGAACTTATGGTGTTTCAATTTGAGACTAGTTTCTCTTGTTCTGTCGGTGACCATCAGTGAAAAGAGGCTGGCCCCATCTTCCTCACTGCCTCCCTTGAGGCACTTACAGACACAGATCAGGTCCCCTCTCAGCCTTCTCTTCTCCAGGCTAAACAGGCCCAGCTCCCTCAGCCTCTCCTCATAGGGCAGATGTTCCAGGCCCCTGATCATCCTCGTGGCCCTGCGCTGGACTCTCTCCAGCAGCTCCACATCCTTCTTGTACTGGGGGGCCCAGAACTGGACACAGTAGTCCAGATGTGGCCTCACCAGGGCTGAGTAGAGGGGCAGGATCACCTCCCTCGACCTGCTGGAGACGCTCCTCTTAATGCACCCCAGGATCCCATTGGCCTTCTTGGCCACGAGGGCGCCCTGCTCCCCCACCACGCCCCGGTCCTTCTCTGCGGAGCTGCTCTCCAGCAGGTCGGTCCCCAGCCTGTACTGGTGTCTGGGGTTATTTCTCCCCAGGTGCAGGACTGTGCACTTGGCCTTGTTGAATTTCATGAGGTTTCTCTCCACCCAGTTGTCCAGTCTGTCCAGGTCCCTTTGGATCCTCCCTTAAAATATGTTAATATCAGAGTCTTAGCACTACTCACAGAAACCCCAGATTTTAGAAAAGCTCAAAATGTTTCCCCTTAAAAAGAGACTTCTACCAAATCAAGTAAATTTTTGTTCCGAGACACTGTATTGGATGATTTGTTCAGGAGTCCATTTACCTCTGCTGTGACTACCGGAATATGACTCACTTTTTGTTTTTCTGTCTTGAATTTCTTGCCCATCAGGAGATCTCTCCAAAATGGTATTTTCTAGAGTTGAAAAATAGTAGCTGAATAAAAATTCTCTTTTTTCTTCCAATTTAAGGTATTTTACCAGATTCTCAGAGTGTTCCTGAAGCTGGAATTTACTGGCTGAATACTGGACTTATCTTTTTTTAGTGCCTTTCAGATTAGATACTTCACAGTTTAAAAGTATCCCTCACAGTTTGAAAGTTTTATATAAACAGAAAATAAATTTCAAGGGCTAATACAAGCTTCTCATTGCTTGTAAAGTCAATGTCACTAGAATTCAAAATGTCCCTGGTCTTTTAGTATCCTTTCTAGTGTGTGTGAATTAAGAAAGACATCAACTGTTCCAGGAAAACATTTCTCAAATCGTTTGGTGTAGTTGCTTTAGCACCTGCTATTCCCAGCAATAAAAGCAAGGTACAAACAAGGATTATTTAATTCACTTGCATAGTGGTTTATTACATATTAAAAATATTTCACTTAAAATTCTTGGTGCCTGAAGTGCCTGTACATATCTAAAGATTCACAAAGCATCTTTGCAAAAGGCTTATTCAAATGTGAGATTTCCCTGCTCTGTCTGTGCCCAGCATACAGTGGGTCAGGAATTTATCAAAGGATAACTAAAACAGCAAGAATTTCTTGAAAGTGAATAGCGATAAAAACATAAAAACAAAACATAAAAAATAGTGATTCTTTCTTAGAAACCTTTTTTTTAACCATTCTCCTCACTTTTATAGGAGAAACACTATTTTTGCTCACTTTGGATGCTTGTTGACAATATGCAGTTTTGTTGTTTCTATTATATAGTCAATTACCATTTTTATCTGTATTTTTTTCATAAATCAGTAGGGCAAAAGAAAAATAAAGCTACACTTTTGTACTATTTTAGGTGGCACTATTTTCTGGCAAGAGACAGAAAAAATACTCTGAATATTATTTTTAAGTCTTACTTTCTTAATGGCACAAGGTTTGCATCCTTTAGAAACAAAAAGGAAGAAAAAATCTGCCACTGAAATAGTTCATGAAGACTGGCATCTTTTCCATCAGTTTCCATCAGACAGTAGAAGTCTGTTAATGCATAGCTTGATACGTAGTTTGACATTGTTGGTTTTACCCTGCATGATTTTAGAAGCTTCTCATGGCGAAATAACTAATGTACAAATTTTTTTTTTTTTTTTTTTTNAAAATAACTAACGTGCAAATAATTTTTTTTTTTTTTTTTTAATGAGTGTAACAGAAACCGATTTTCAGAAACCAAAAACTATAGAAGTCAACAGAAAGATCAAACTTTAGGAGATGTTGGACAAACCCCAGCAGGGGAACCGTTGCTGTGTGAGCAAGGTCCGTATGGAGGACAGCAGGAATGGAGGTCAAAATGCAATCATGCAGAATATAGCTCATCAGAATACATTGTTTTATTCTGCCTTTGAACTGAAATATCTCTCAAGGGTAATAAATCCTCTTATCTGATGCCGAGGCTGTGTTTGCAGTAATATATCAGGAGAAAGATCTTTAACAGTCTACCTACTTTCTTCATATGACTCTGGTGGTTTGGTGCTTCCTCCTGAAGAGTCTGGCATAATTTTATTTTCCATTTGAGACAAATCTGTCAAATGGAAATTTTGGAAGTTGACAAATACTAAATTAAGGTTTGAAATCTGATTGAAACTATAGTAAAAGGAAGTGAAAAAGCACAGCAAGTAAAATAGCCTGACATCGTACTAAATAAATTCAGAGGAAAACAGCTTTTGTTGCGCAAAAACAACAATCTGGAACATCATAGTCCATTTGAATATCATTTATTTGATCTTTATTCTCTTAGTTTTGGAGGTTTGGTAATGACCACTTATTTTTTATAACTTAAATATTTTAATACAATAATTATTGTATTTCACACCTATGCTTACCTTCTCATATATGAATGAAAGCATAAATGATTAATAAACTTTTCTTATTGGTGAAACAGGCATCTGTCCAAGGATGATAACATTTGTCTGAGTCTGACTTTAGCAGCATAGAAGTATAAGTTCTGTGCACAGCAAAGCCCTCCTCCTTTTCCATGGACAACAAAGGGAATGTAAGATGATCTTGTTTGGCATTTTCATACTCCTTCTGCTGAAAATGTCCTCATTCTGCCATTTCCCTTAGCTCTTTTTTAGTCTCACTTTGAAATTTTGTATCTTGTCTTCTGATTTCCCGGAAACTGTTGCGGTCTGCTTTAGACCTGCAGGTAGCTTGTAGATGCCCAGCGCTGGGTGAAACGGGGTGCAAGAAGACCTTTCCAGAGCCTGGTCCTGAAAAGCTGCCACAAGGCACATTTTGAAGCTCCACTTATTTGTGATGTACTTTTTGAATTTTGAAGAAAATAAGGGTAGAGCTGTGCTTTATCCCTGTCATGTTGTCAGTGCATTTATTGCTACTTTATTCAAAGGGGATTAGTCTTTTAGAAGTCTCTCTCAGAAGTCCCCTTGCAGAGGAAAATGCATGGTGAAGATGCTGGAGATGCCTTATTTAAATAACTAACAATATTAACCGTACTTTTTCCCAGGAATTTCATTGCAGGGCAACAAATCTGACAATCTTTTTCAAATGTAGTAGAAGTAAGGAGAAATTATTTCAAAGGGTCAGAAATTTCTCTTTTCAGATGTAATTAACATTGTCAAAAGTGAAATTAGGACCATTTAAGATGCTTTAGCTATTACTTGTCTTATATAAAGTATGGCTTATATGAGAATGATGTGAAATTTGTATCTGCATTCCCAGAAGACTCTGTTTTCCCTTTGATGAATTAATTCAGCTGCCAAATTCTGTATATTATATGTACATTTGCTGAAGCAATAGAACCTCTTCTCAAATAGAAGGGTGGCAAATACATTTGTCAGATTTAGTAGAGAAGGCAATTGATTCAGCTGAGAAAAAAAAAATGCCCATTGAGACACAAACATAATATCAGGAAATATAATTTATCATCATCTACAATAAAAAGCAACAACAAAAGCTAGAATACAAAGTTCTCAATCACACCAGGAAACCAGGAAAAAAATACAGCAATAATAATAGAATATATCATTTATTTTTTGCCCTGAAAAACAATCAAACAATAAAATACTTCTGTTTATGTATCCAGCTTTCTGACTGAAAAATGAATATAGCTTGTCACAGCCAGTGTAAGGAATTTAAGAAATAAGTACAATTTTGACCTTGCCTATCTTGATCCAGACTATTAGCTTGAAAGACCTGAAAAACTAAAGGCACCTGTGCGAGAGTCTGGTGTATGTGAGAAGAGCGCTCTCCTGGGAGGATTTTAACAGTGTCCTGCAGCCTCTGTAGTCCGGGTCTCCTGTTGTTTCTGGTCACTCTAATCTCAGCCAAACAGCTCTTTGAAGATACCACAGCCCCCACGCTGCTTAAACTCTTGCTCGTGTCACGCTGCAGATTATTCTGACAAGGATTTTATATGCTTCCATGCAAGTCTTCCATAAAACCATACTCTTTACTTTTCTGAAAAGTATTCATTAAGAATGGGAAAATAGGAGTGTAATAAAAATAATATCTACAACTTCTAATTTTAAATGGTTTAGAATGGAATATATTTCGAACTGGTAGAGGTTTTGTATATGGTTTCTACTAAGAAATATTAAGCCAACTCCTAAAAATAAAATATTTTTCAGTGCTAGTACATCATTAAAATACGTTAGCATAGTTGACAAGAAATCCTTGGACAGGTGTGCTACTTCACAGAAATTCTGTGCTTCACATATACAAATTTTTAAAAGCCTGACAGAGATCAACACTAGTTTTAGAAACACACTAATGAAACAAAATACAATTAAAACACTTCAATTCAAAAAAAGAATCCTCAAAGGATAGCTTGTGATGGTTCTGAAACAGGGCTCTGAAGCAGAAGAGATGTAATGGAATTAAACTTTCAGGTTTCTAGAAATCAGCTAGCAAAGCTGCAAGATAAAGTTTGAAAAAATAAAAGAAAAATCTATATTCCTTCTCAAACCAAACACACTAATTGAGACTATGCCAACTGTTGCTTTATGTCAGGATAAATATAATTGATTTCTTTGGAATTGCTTTAGCATAAGACAGACATAATATGATTGTAGTGAATCAGACAGGAGGTTATGGTGCAATTACACTATTTCTAGTAAAGCGAATGATTACAGTGAATGCTCCCTATTTAGTTAATTTACATTTGGCAGTGACACCTTTGGCTAAGTGAAGTTCTGTAAAACATTATCATGCTCAGAAACATCCATTCCTGATTTTAGTAGGGAAGGAATTTTCACTTCAAGAACCGCATATCTGTGCATAGGGGTAGAAAGGTGAAAGAAAAAAAAAAAAGAACCGATAATCTTTCTTTCTAATGCACGGGTGGTACTTCCAACCTCTTTTAGGAGGGCTGTGAAAGACTGAAGGAATCAGGTAAAAAACTCAATACTACTCAGATCCTTACTTACTGGGTGCAGGATGAAGACCCTGAGTATCATACATCAGACTTTCTGATTTCCCTTTAGGTTTGTCTTTGTTGATTCTTCCATTTCATTATCCATATAAAGATTTGATATAAGGTATTTGATCTTGTAACATTTCTTTATTGTTTTCTCCCCATCCCTCCCTCCTCAGGTCATTACTGCCCCTAGGGTGGGGAGTTTAGTCCCTTATCTCTTCAAGAAGAGATTTACTAGGCAATATTTTTTTGCTTTCCATTTTGAATAAGCAAAAACAGTCAAATAAAAACTAACTGCAGGATGTTTAGGGTATGTGTGTAGGAGGGGAGATTTTCGATAGCATTGGCATTTAGACTTGTTCTTCTTGTAAGGACAGAGATATTATCAGAAAATGATAAAGTGGCACTTTGCAGTTTACTAAGCTCCTTTTTATTTATTTTTTATTTTTTAAATAGTGGAGCACAAAAAGGACTTAAGGAAAGAATGTACAACAGATACCTATCTTTGTTAGAAAGTAGACTTTGTTGGCTCCTGGTGGTGTCAACACAAAAAGCTAGAGATGACATATAAAAAAGATGCATTCTTCTCTCTCTTGCGGGTTTTCTCTGGCTTTTGAAGGCTATTTTTAAGACTGTAAACTTATTTGCCATGTATAAGTTACAAATATTTCTTGTAGACATACCTGTGCTGACAACATCATAATCCAAGGTGGCCTCAACCTTAGCTGATCTGCCTCTGCAGCAAGGTTTCTCAGGGACCCTGGCTCCATCTGCCAGGATGGCTCAGGAAACAGATCCCCAGTGTCTGCAAACAAGAGACAAACCCAGCAATACTCCTCTCCTGAAAGGAGACAGAGTCTTGGAAATCTTTCTATGTCAATTTTTCTTTTATTAGCATTAAAATTTTAGGGCTCTGCAAATAATATCACTTCTTGGAAAACAGTAAAATAAGAAACTTACATAGGAAGACAATAAACAATTTTTTTAAAAAAAAGCTAAGCATAGTCAACTAAACAGAATTAGTACATTAAATTCATAGAGACTCGAATGTAATAAACTGCTTATTGTGCGTTAGTTTCTTTCGCGTGCGTCTGCCAGATGCTGTCTTCCACGTTATTATCAGAGGAAAATGCAAGGTCAAAGAAATCGTACGCAACATGGAGATGGGAATCCAATAACTACTTACTATTCTTCCAGTAGAGGAGAAGCTTGGAAAATATTTTTTAAAGAATATTCTTTATATGTTGTGATAATCACTGGTACATATTTTACAGACAAGCTCACTGAACAGAACAGATTCAGGCAGCCTTGTTATAGCATCTATCATTAAGTAATCACTTAGTTAAAATGCAAAGAGATTTCTTATCAAAAATAAATTATCTGCTTATTTTCCCAGGATTTATTGTTGTAATTTTTCTCTCTTTTTAAAGCAGACCAGCTTGTCTTCTATCCTGAGAAATGCTCTAAGGTCATTTTTTTGTCATATTTTCCACTTTTGTTTTCTTTAAGGGAATTAGGAATTTCCCCTTCACACACACAGACATGCAGATGTCACTGAGGTTCAGTGAATTGTCACAGGCAGACTCCCTTGCTACGAAAACATCAAAGGAACAGTAGTTACACAGTGAATTTAAGAAATACCACAGACCTCCTTATCTCCTACCAACACCCTTTTCGCTTGATAGTTTGCGAGACGAGTGCTTTAGGATGTCTAGTTTAACATTTGCTCAGCAGTGCTGTTTCTTCCACTTCCTTAGCCACAAACTTATTAGTATATCTCATCATCAGCTCACTATAGCCTAAATGTCATCAATTAGTCAAGATGAATCTGTTTGGAAAAAAAGAGAAACTACCCTATTTTCAATGCTTAGTGTCATCCAGCCTTCATATGATATCACTGTTGTTTTATCACCAGCCGTCTTCAGTTGGTGCTCCATGTTACGGCAGACTGACCCTCTAGTTTGCAGTCCAGCTCAAAAAATGTAAATTAGTAAATTTCCAGTACTTTCCAAGTAAAAAGATAGCCCTTTATGTTCTCTTGCTTGGGTCTGAAGCATTTCATTACAGACACTACATATAGTATCACGTTTCTGAGGCCGTTAGGTGAAATAACAAAAAAAAAAATGAGTACTTAACTAAGTAGATTGTATTTTCTTTCCTTTTCTTTATTTGGGAAAACCTTCTACATTCACATCCCTGAACTGTTTTGACATCTAAAATATCTCTAAAGGGTGTTTATTTTAAATTCAAGCTTTCCGTTTTCTCCATTTTCTTTGGAATAATACCCGGCATTAACTAAACTAAACTTCTCCTTTGAGGTTAATGAATAGATACTAAAGATACCTATGTAGTGTGCTACGGAATCAGGAATGCTTGTGCATCAATCCAGTGCTTTATTGATTGAATTAAATTAGATGCAGAATAGGAAAAAGAAAATTGAATTATGTGCCTTTATCCTACTGTACTACTCAGCCATCCTGTTTAAGGAAACACAGAGCATCGAACAGAAAAGGAGGTAATTTCCTTAATGGTTGTACGCTAGTGACGTAAGAGAACAGGGAACCGTATGATTTGTATTTGAACTGTCTTTCTAGTCTGGTTAAGCTGTCTTTTGGGGCAAGATGTAAGCTCAGGGGGGTCTCTGTTCAAAGACGGCAAGTAGTTGGCAAGGCTACAAAATCCTCCCTCTGCTCAACTCATTTGCTCCCTTATCTTCCCTTAATCATACCTGAAACTAAACAAACTATCCTGGTCCTTTGCAGAGCTGAAGGTGTAGAGGTTGTGCCTGGAATGGTCTCCCTTTCTAGCTAACACTCACTTCACTACTCTGCCACAATCTAGGACGTTTTTCTGGCAACAGTGGCAGTTTGAGAATATATTTGCCTCTCCTTCTTTTTCTATTATTGCTGCAGACCTACCTATATATGTTACATCTTAAATACTAATACATTAGAACGGGTATTAACATATGGCACTGGCCCTATATATATGTCTTACTCCTCATACTTGTTTAGCAATTTCCATTAAAAAGACTTATTGTAGAGATCATTTTGACATACTTTGAAACAGCTCTTTTCATTATATATTATCTATGTATTGGAGTTTGGGAAATCAATGCACTAGGAAGTGAAATGACTCATCCAGGATCACAGAAGTATGTTTAAGTCAAGATTAAAATTCAAATGGTAGATATCCACTATATTCACTGCCTCTACCTCTTTCTTTCTGTCTTTTCCTTTAACATCCAGCATTTAAGCATTCAGCTGGACAATTCCACCATGCTGTTTTTATGTTCAAAATGCAACTGGCATTTAGTTAACGGTTAAATTATTTAGTTAAATATAGCTTGAATATCTTTGCGATAAACTCCCTCTTTTACTTTGAGCCTCAAAGAACAGAGAGAAGGTGGAAATCCTTGAAAAGAAGAGCAAGAATGGCAGGAGAGGGAGAGTCTTAATGCCAATGGGGTGAGCATGAACGGTGTAGAGGCTATAGGAGTTTCTGCCACTGCAGATCAGAGATATGTGAATTTTTGGTGCTGAGGAGGATCAGAGGAAAGGGAGGCCGTGGCGGGAGGCCTGAAGGGACGAGGCTGCCAGAGAGACCTACCACCTGCTCCAGTGCTGCTATCCTGGAGCAGCGGGGTGGGGATGCCCTGCGTGTCTGCTTTCCCAGCTGTACTATGTTAAGCTACATTTTCTACATGTGAAAACGCGGTACTGGAAATGTGTGCCTGCTCCTGGGTCACTTCGGTAGAGTCAGCTTTTACAAAGCCTGCAGTTTTGTAATTGGTGCTGGCCATGGTGCCCAAGCACCCAGGATAGACTTCTATTCCAGCCTTTTTCAGGGTGACCCAGTAACGTTTTTGTCACAGGCTGCTTTTTATAGCAGATACAGCAAGGGACCTTGTTTTGAGAATTAGATGTCAGTAGACCCTGGCATGACTTTCATAGGAAATGTGCCTGTTTCACTACAAATAAATGTACTTAGACAACATATTATATCAATGGTACTCAGTCATCATGCTGCGGGGCTGGAAGCTAATATTCTTCTGTTTTTGTTTTAATGCCAAATGGAGAGAAATGAGCGTGAAATTCAAACCAATAAAAGAGTAATTTATATATAAACAGATGAGTGAGGAATAATTTTCATTCAAAGTAATTTATCTTCATTTAGGAGACTTCCTGAATAGTTCATCTCAACTTCAATTAAGGAAAACAGATGTGTAGGAAGTCTAATTTGTAATAATAATAAAAAAGAGTTATTAATATACATTTATCTTTTACTTTCCACTTTAGATTTTGTGAAATACCACTGATCTGTATACTACGAGATACATGTGTAGCATGATATAAAGAATAATATTCCAAGCTATAGAGATACTTTGACTTTTTGCCTCCTCATTTACAGCTGCAGTTTGAGAACAACTAGCAACTGAGATTATTAAAGATTTAAATGTAGAAAATATTGACCTTGCATAGCTGGTTCAAAAGCCACAGGGCATCTAACAAGGCTGTGCAGCATCTAGTGATCAGATCTCTGTGTCACAAATTCTTTATTTTCCAATACAAAATCTGTAGTTTAGATTCTGAAACTTCCCATTTCCTGAACTTCTTATCAGAAATGCCTCTATTTCCTGAGGCAAGCTAAATAGATGGTAATCATTGGATCTGTTTGAAAACGATAACTCTGTAAGACTAATAAAACAACACTGAGTGTTGTTCTCAAAATCTTTTCTATTTAAATTATTACATCTAGCTTCAAATAGCTTCACTGGCTATCTAGGAATATTTTGAAAATGTAGATTTCAGTCTGGCTTAGCAAAACTTAAATTGCTGAATTATTTGCAGGTCCTATTCTTAGAAAATTTGAAGTTGCTTAAATGAAGTAGGCCGAGCTGTAAGTTTTTGTTAGTTCTCAAAGCTTCCACTGCTGCGAAGTTCTAGTATTTAAGGAAATGCTCAGAATATAGACGTGATTGAAATGGAAACAATAACAAGTGGTGAAACTGTGGAGACAAGATCAGTAGAAAAATTTATGTGTCATTTTGATTAAGCATGCATCATGTGGAAGGTTGAGTTCAATTTTCTCAGAACAGATTTCACTCACACTACCTTTCTGTTTCTAAGGAGATTTTGATCTGTAGCCTACCTGTCGAATTAAAGACTATAACTTTGTCACAAACAAACAAGCAAACAAACAAAAAAACCTAAACATTTTGATGGGGAATAGTTTGCTTACAGTAGTGGCCTTTACTTAAGGAGTCTACACCTTTCAGACAGAAACAAACAAACAAACAAACAACAACAAAAAACACACCAGGAAATAATTCTTAAAAATAAAAACTATGACAAATAATAATAAAAATAATTACTGCCTTTTCACATTGAATCTCAGATCCTCTTCCTAGACCATCCTAGAATAGGCCATCCAGAAGAAAAATAAGGGACTTGAATCTTAAGTGAAACTTTTTATAGATAACAAGGAGACAAAATTATGAGCTTAAAAGATCAAGCAAAGTAACCTACACAATTTTATTTTGTCAAAATTTTAATAAATACATCTGTTAATTCATTTCATAATTTTAACCTATTGATTCAAGCT
Source organism: Crypturellus undulatus (assembly GCA_013389825.1). NCBI lineage: Eukaryota > Metazoa > Chordata > Aves > Tinamiformes > Tinamidae > Crypturellus > Crypturellus undulatus. The sequence continues at coordinate 497,634 of VWPW01011263.1, forward strand.
TGATTTTGATTTCAAATCCATCAAATCCATCACTACATTTTTTTCAACTTTTATAGCCACTGAAGTGCAAAAACATATGTCCAGGTGTTCTGAGAAAAAAAAGAATAATAGAATTTTGAGAATGTATTTTATGCTGACAAACTTCGACATGGGTCACAAATACTTGAGGATTGTTAAACAAGTTGCATAATTATGATCTCAAAATACTATTTCATAATCAATAAAGGCTCTGAAATTAAGACTTTACTTTTTATAACTAGTCACAAAATTATAATTTCTAAGAGATATATTACAGATATATAACTGTCTCATCTTCCTTTCCAAATGTTGTGCTCCCTGAATAAGAGATAAATGCTGAATTGCAATGGCAGAATTAGATTTTTTCTATCAAGTAGATTTTGATTGGCAGTTAGTGTCTCTGATGCAGCTGCACCAAGATCTCAAACTTCATGTTTATAGAATGTGAAAGTAAAAAGCACACGATGTCTTTCATGCTTCAAAAGCAGGAAAGCTTCCGGTAAGCACAGCTTATGGTGCGGAGACTGAGTAAAACCCTATTGCACAGTAATCGAGCCGAGTGTTCTTGGAGATGGACCGTGTAACTTTCCTTATTGTTGCTCTTCGGTTTTATGGACGTAAGATTTATTATTCCTAGTTTATGATTCGCCTTACTCCTAGCTAATGCACTTTCATTTTTTTCTTACATGATGAAAGATACTATCGTGATTCACAAGGGTTTACTGTACGGTTTAAGAGGATTTTATGTTTTCAGTCATACTCAGAAGTTAAAAGTAATGATAAGACTCTTGTTTTTAGCGCACCTTTTCCTCAGGCTTTTCAGACTTCCAAAGTTATTTCTGAGTTTTGCTATTATTTCAAAGTTTAATGACATTAATTCTGAGACTAAATTTACATATATGTTTTAGCCTGTGTGGAAGGAATGTTTGTGGATTCAACTGTAAAGCTTACAGAGAAGATGAAACTGGATTGTGTATACCCCAAGAAAGCCACAATAATACAGACATCCTGGATGAAAAGTAATCTAACTTGTAAAGAAAATATAGCTGCCTTGCATCCAGTCTATGGCATACATATTAGTGACAATTACAAAGGGAGAATTCATTTTCAAAATTATTCCACTGAAGACAGCTCCTTATACTTCGTCAAGAGCACTTTGGAAGATGTTGGTCTTTACTTTTGCTCCATTCAAACTTTCCCAGATGGAACCTGGGAAAAGGTAATAAAAATTGTTCATCCAGGTAAGTCAATCTTTCATTCTTCTACAAGTTTATGATAAAGGTAAAACAGAAATGTATGCTATCTTAGGGAGAATTTGACAATGCAATTTTTCTTTTCAGTTATATAGCATATGGAAATGGAATAATTTGGCGATAAGCGCTAGCATGACAGAAAAGAATTATAGTACTCTGACAGAAGGTCATTTTAAGAGAATTAGCAAGTAAGGCAGTGAACTGGAGGAGCCAGCCATCTACCACAGCAGCAGGGTGATACATGGCAATCCCTGGGTACTGATGGTCAGTGATATTTCTGTTGGAACAAGCTTCTTGTAGCATTTCAGCCTGTTTCAGGATCTCCCCGGAGTATGGATAAACCTTGTATCTACCTTTGAAGGTATCGTATTTTTTCATTTCAGTCATTAGTGAGGGTATTCCCAGCACATTACTAAGGTCCAAGGTCCAAACTAGGCTTGTTTTCCCTTTAACTTTCTCTTCTTGTCTTTTCTGCAACAGCATGACCGCTGAGGTTTGATATGACAACAAAAGGCAATTAGGGAATTTTAGGTGAATGAAAAGACCTTTTCTGTAAAAGGTACCACTAAACAATTGAAGGGAGAAGAAGGAAAAAATAATATATATATGTTATTGCCTGATACTTTCGGTGAAGCTGCCCCTGTTTTTTTTTCAGTGCCTCTGTAGTACTAGACTGCTTATCCAGGGTCCAGGTTAAGTCTTCCCAACTCAATGAGAGAAAAAAAAAAAAAAAAAAAAAAAAGAACTCTTTTCTATCTAGTATTTTTCCATACCTATTGGCGAATTGACTAGTGCAAGGGACTAGGCTGCCTAGGTCAGAGCTAATCATAATCAGTAATTCTTTAAGAGATTGTTATGCTGTATGAATGAATAGTCTTCAGAAGCTAACTGGTTTTGATTACTGATTGACTGGTTTGATATACTGAATACAGAAAAGCTCTAGATATTTCCTCATCCTGCAAGAGTGCAAATAGACTTTATTTTTTAATTTATTTTTTGTATCCCCCTGCTAAGAAAGAATGAGAAATTCAGAAATTGGAAAGAGCAGAAGATAAAAAGTAAATAAGTGGAGAAGTATATCTCACTGAAAAAGTTTCTCCTTGCATCATTTCCGATTAAACCCAGACAATACATTCACAAACAAACTGCTAAGATCAGTGCTGCCGTGGCCAAGAAAACAAGCCTGCAGATCACTACAGCAACTAACTTTTAGGTTTTTTTTTCTTTTATAGAAAACCAACCCAACACCAAGAAAGATTCAATACTGCCAGATCTCAGTAATACTTTGCCTATGCTCTTTGTGGTAAATAGCAATCTAGATTTCCAGGTCTTGGCTTATTTTAATACAACCGAAAATATGTTTCTGATGCCTACAGTTGTATTATCATTGTGAACTAAATGGACTGATAGACAAAAAAAAATCTTCAATAGTGTTATTCCTCACCGAATCAAATAGACCTCTGAGTGAATCCGATCTCTGGATGCCACTCAAGGAATCTCAGTTGAGGAGCTCTGACACACTGCCAAGCTGCCTAAGGGACTTCTCACTTTTAGTACCAATTTTTATTGATGAAAAAGATAGCACAGTGTAAACCTAACACAAAGTGGATCTATTACCAGAAGTATTTTTGAATTATACTGTGTTATTCAATATTTTCAGTATATAGGACTTGCCTGTTGTAGCACTTTAGAACACAAACCCGAAATAACACCAAATCTCCAGGAATTCGATATCTCTTTTACTGTGCCACAGAAGGTGTATAGAAGTTAATCCTTTTCTTTTCCATTTCCATTCTTTGCAATTTCTGAGTGTAGAAACTATCCTATTCAGTATCCCTATAGTTGTATATAGACATGATCATTATATTCACTGCTCTCAAGAGAATAAAGTTTATTACCAGTACCAGTGAAGATAAAATATTACAACTTCATTCTCTAATTCAAATTAAATATGCTATTAAAAACAGAGCTTAGAGAAGGTGTTTATTAATGCAGTGGTTATAGTAGAGCAACATCAGGCAGCCTTTATCTTCTTATCTTCTTACTGGTGCATTCATCACTATATAGAATTTTAAACTCCCTGGATGAAATAATGCCTTGATTAAATCTACAGTAAACTTTAAATTCTGTTCCATGCAAGCAGTATTTCAGCTTGCTGTCATCAATGGATACATAATTTTTCTTCTTTATCTTTCAGTCTGTAAAATTAAGACACTGATGTTTAACATTGAAGATTTTGTATTCAGCATCAAGGAAAGAAACAAGTACTGGTCTAATGCTGGAACATAAAGCTTGTTCTGTAGGATGAACATCCGCTATTTAGAAGCTGATCTCCTGGAAAATGAAGGGCTTTTTAAGGATTTGATATTGTCTGGTGTACAGAAATCTGAACAACATAATTTTTGAATTACATTTTTTCAGTTAAGATATTAAATGTGTAGGGGTCCTTAATGCACATTACTTTTCCCAAAACAATAGCAGCTGGCCAAATGCCTAATGCCAAAACCCAAAACCCTAAAGGATGTACATAGCCCCAGATAAACAAACAACTAACTGCAAAATCCATTCCTTCTATTTGCAACAGCTAGTCAAGAAACTTTTAAGAGATGGAAATCTATATTTTTAGGGAATTTCAGAATATCTAGTGCTTTACAGACTCATACTTACAAGCAAGCTTAGGTGATGAATCCGTAGTCATTATGGCTCTGTTGCAGTGATGGTGTAGTGAAAAACAGTTTTGGGACTGCAGATGGGCTACCTCTCTGCAAAGATATATTATTTACCATTTCTTTAGATTCAGTTTTTAAAGTTTCCATGTGTTCTCTGGGTGGCATCAAGTTTTAAATTATGTTTTCAGACATCAAACTTTCCTGATTAACTCACTACTTCTGTGAAGGATGTCCTTTTATTGGACCTAAACTCTTTTTTTGGGATAAAGAAATAAATAGTCAGATGAGGATTGGTGGTCCCAGAACTGTGCTAATTTGCAATGACACTGCCTTTAAATTGATACAACTTTGTTTGTGGACACTTACAACATTTAAACTTGCTCTAGAAAATTAGCACAAATGATAGTTACATGGCTGGCCTTAAGGTTTTTATGTCAATCAATCAGAACTGATTAAATCAGTTCAAAGGCTGGTTTATAATTTAACTAATGTCTCCTGTACATTGATATGTTCCAGGAGTTATCTGCGAAGCTGGAATCAGTTATTGTGGGACTTAAGGAAGTTTCTGCACTAATGAAAGAAGGCAGGTAGATCATTGAATTTGCAGCACAGACCTCAGTGAAATCTAACAACACAAAACAGACACAGAATATCTGACTGGCTTTCAAAATTTGCATGGATACCATGAGACCCTCAGTCATGAGAGTGATCATTAACTAGATTAAAGTGTAAGGTGATATGCTTCTCAGATGGCAGTCACATCTGCTGGCATCTTAAATAAATCTGGATGACGTGTGTGGGGTTTGCAAATTAATGCAAATGCAAATTAATTAATGCGCCTGCACTCAAAAGGTTCAAAGTACATAGGTACTGATAATCAACAGAGGTCATGGAACTGATCCTCCTTTCCCACTTGCTTTGTGTAAATTTGAATACTTTAAACTAAGGGTATGTAAAAAGTGGGTAAAACTGATATGATTCTGATTCAAGAACTTTTTTCATCTGTGTAATAGAAAGCATCAAGTACTAATGCTTAATGAGTAAATATGACAAGTAGTGTCTGTTAAATTAATGTCAATGGACCTAATAATTCAGAAGTGTTAATGAGACCCTGATGTTCTACAATATTAAACAGTTTGAAAGTTTTTAAAGAAAATATGAAAAAAGAGGAAGCAGAATATTAAGAAGAAATAAGCACACCTTTTTTATTATTATTTCAGTAACACCCCTACCCCTTTCTCTTAGGTTAAGGTGCTTTTATAACAAAACGTCTTCCATTCTTACAGTCTTTTGTATGTGATTAAAGATGTTATGAAGTGAATACAAGATCCCCAGAGACTTACACTCAGAGACAGAGAGCTGCAAAATGATACTGGAGAGCGCTGCTCTGGGTCACAGAACACCAAGTCACCCCACTGTGGTCTGTGTGGGAGAATTACATCCATTTTAAACCAGGAACAATTTTTTTAAAAAAATGAGAAAAGATTAATCTTAATCTTGTCAAGGACCAATTGTGTTGTCATAGGGATATAGGATCCCAGGAGATAGAGGAGATTACAGCTCTCATCATCGAGATCTTTTCTTGAACTATTTTTGCATTTTTGGCAGATGAAAGACACTAGAAGTGGTGATAAAGCACCATTTAGATCAAATTTTTGACATAGTTATTGCATTGATCGCCTTTTTTCTAGATGTGATCTCAGTTCAGTCCTAGGGCTATGTCAGGAGCTACAATAAAAATGTTTTGTTCTTATTGTTTTAAATTTTTATGTTTTCTTGAGAAATCTATGAAACAGGCAAGAAAGAAATCCCCCAGACTGCACACTATTATCCATGCTTTCTTTATGGGCAGTTACTGAGACGCAGAGGCAGAAAAGCGGTAATTTTACTGAAAATTTTGCACATTTAGCTACAGGATATTTTTACAAATGGGTTATGAAATTCTGCAACACAATTGCAAAGAAGTTTAGTACATTCTGCTGTCATTAACCAGGAATATACCGAGTATTCTAGTTATCTCGCAGGAAGGTGTTCGCCAGCTGTGTGTATCTATCTATCTACTGCTTTTTTCCAGTGGATTGTGCATACATCCAACAGTTTTCAGAACTGCTGAAAGTTCTTTTTTTTCTCTTAATATTCCTTCATTTTTGAGGCACAAATGCTACATGCACTAAACAAGCAAAACCCTTATCTACAGAGAAAACTCCTTTTACATTTTTGAATAAGATATTTTAATGATTTAATGATAACTAGGAACAGTTAATACTTGTATTTTCTCACTTTTCTTGAGAAAGAGTTTAAGGACAATCTGGAGTTCATTACGTGCAGTGCTTCAGACACGTATATCTGAAGATTGAGTAAAGTCACTACTAATGGAGTAAGTGTTAGGGTAGGAAACGTCATGCAGGAACATTTGAACATCAAAAAGATGTTCATTCCTATGCTTGTTGCCCAGAAGGGAAAGCATTTGAAGCTTCAGTTTGTTGTAATTGTACTTTTAGATAAAAGAACATTGAAGGAGCAGTGTGCTTGGTTAGTCTGTTGGGGGGATGTGCTTTGCAGTGCATGTTTAACTGTGGTCTCAGGTGGCCACTCAAAGCAACACAGTACTTGGCTCGGAAAAAAAAGAGTGTTGTCAGTTATGTACCAAATGATAAAAAAGGCAACAAGAATTCTGCAATATTTCTTTAAAAATAAGTATTTTGAAGCATAAACCTGTACAAAGAAATGTATAAGGGGAAAATTTTTGATTTCTAGCACCTTAAAATGAATACTGTGCACTGTAATGGTCATTCTTTCCAAAGAACCTAAGGAGGTATTGGCAAAATCTCTTATTTCTTACAATAACCTTTTTTCTTTTTCTTGTACGAGTTTTGTCTATACTTTTGCTTTATCTACGGCCACTGAATGCTTAACTGCATCTGATTTTGATCCTTGGTCCTTTGCCAGACCTGTCTTCAGTCCTTTGGTTCTTCTTTCTTCAGTTAATTCATCGCTACAAAAACATACATCTATGAAGGAATTTTTAAAAAAGTTTTCATAAAGTATCAATTCAATTCACCAAAAAGTAGTTTAATGAATAATTCTGGTCTCTTTCATTACCTACTAACAGAAAAGAAGGTCTTGCCCTGCTACCATCATGGATGTTTACTGTAGGTTCCTGTTGTTTTCTGTTATTTTTCAGCTATTATTGACTCCATGGAACATTGTTATCTAGATACATAAATACAGAATGTTAAAATTAGATAAATGGACTGTTATTTGATTCAAAACTGTGACTTCCAGAAATTGCTGTAAATCGAGATTTACGTTTTCAACAAACCCAAAGGGTATTTATGGCTTGTTCCTTTTCTAACAAAATATAATACTCATAGCTTTCATTTATAATGTCCTTCAAGGGCAATACTTTGTTGAACTTAATGAGCTTAATTCAGGTTTCCTATAAAGTGGCTTCTTAAAACTTTTGTTTTTACTACTGCACTTTCATATCAAATATGTTTGTTGAAGAGAAATAAACAACCACAACTTGTGGTTATGGGGTACCACTATGAGGTTATAGCCCCATACTGCTGTTCCCCATAATGATAATCTTGCCCTTTACTGCACTTACTAAGTACAAGATATTTCTTCATTAGCTGAAGTTCAGCACAATGCTTTTTGCATTATCAACCGGTGGGTGAGGACCAGTGCCTCCTACACAAACACAAACTATCCTCTGATTCATTCTGCCTTGAGAATGCCTGATTCATTCTGCCCTGATTGGTGCATCAGGCTCCAAACTGCTCCATACGGTTTTCACATTCTCCCAGGCCCTTTTAAATAGGTTAGTCCTACAGATACCACTGCCTTGAAATGTAAAACAATTCATGTGTATTTAGCATTCCACATACATATATAAATAATATTGACTATTTTCAGATTAATACAAGCAGAGATAATTGAATGTAGGCAAAAACACCAAGAAGCAAAGTCTATTAACCTGTTAAGAGATTTGTGGCACAAAATTAGATCTGCTGAGGTTGACTCAGCACTTTTAAAACACATGACATCATTGAAATATGTGGTGTAGATGTAATTTGAATATAATAAACATCACAAGAGAGTTCAAAAGCCAATATTGCTCTATATACTATTTCTTTTCTACACATTTAGAGTCAAAAGTCTTCAGCAAGGAAAGTACTATGTCGTATATAAATATTTAAATGAAAAAGTGGTCTTCACATCACAGCAATGTCTTTTGCTTATTTACAGGAAGAGGAGAAATAGTTAAAATTATCTGGAATATTTTTGTTCTCTATTTTTCTTACTTTTAAAATGACTGAATTTTAACATGACTTTCTGATATTTCTTATATTTATTTTCTCCATAGTTTTCTTTCAGTTAGATGGTAAAATAGTATCCTTAATTTGACTTAAAATTTCCTACTCTATGCTCTGGATGACATGGGAAATATTCTTTTCACATTTATAGTGACCTTTATATCTTGTAATATGAATTACAAGAATAATTGTTAATATGAATGTTCTTTGTTTTCCTACTTTTTTAAGTTTATGACTAAAATTGATTTTCTATTAGCCAGTGTGGAGGTACCATTGGCTCAGGAGATATTTTTTTCTGAGTAGCTCTGAATAAAAATAGAAGTTCATTAACAGAGTATTTAAATGCCAGATGTACCATGAGGTTTCATATTTTAAATAGAGTGATCAACTTATCCTGTTATAGCAGAGACAGAGCTTTTCTAACCTTAATTAGCGTGATGATAACCATTCCACTCAGCACTTCCTTCTATATTACTGTTCTTCTGCCTGCCAAAAGCAGTACATTGCATAGATTTTTTTTCAAGTCCCTATTCACCTGAAATAGCTTACTTCCTATTTATCTCTGTCCCAGTTCAGAACATGATTCATAGGTCTGTGATGAAAAACTATTAGCCCTTTAAAGCACATGGAAGCAGGAGCTAATCCTGAGGGATCTTCATTCCTCAGCTCTTAGGCTGAGCTTCCCAGACCAAGGACTATCTTTGCATCTTTATACAGAGTCAACCACATTGTCAGCACCTAATTAGAAAGGAAGAGGACGTAGCCAAGAAAAGCTGCCTCCTTCATACCTCTGCTGTGGTTACTGACCTGTTAAGTACTGCTTTTCTTTCTTTTTAGCTTCTGTGATGTGCTAAGTATTGGATGCCCCTTCAGTATAAAGGACTAGGGAAAAAAAAGAACTGTTGGGAGCAATGTAGATATCTGCTCTGTCTTTGTGAAAAAAAAAATAGATGGAAAGGATTTTTTTTCATGAAATATTAAGGTAGAAAGAGACATTGCAAATTCATCTCATCTATCTCTGCGGTTTGCTGCAGAATAAGCATAGCTGAATCACCCACTTCCACCATTGGAAAATATATGCACAATATTCTTACACAGTCATCTTAGAGCTTAACTAGCCTTGCAGTGGTAATCTTTTTCTTTAATCCAAATTTCTCTCATTTAAAACTGAGTTTATTCATTGTAGACTTTTCCTTTTACTCACAAGAAGGCTCTTAGGCTATCAACCTTCAACCATCTCTTTTGTACTAATCAAACACAGTTCTTTGGTCATGTTTCTAAATTTTATCTTGTTCTCTTCAGAATCTCTCCAGTTTGCTTATATCCTTAGTAAAACAGAATAACGAAAACAACAAAAAAATCAGCTATGCTCCATTCTAAGACAAAGCTGCTGCTTTGTCTTATATATACTCTCTGTTCTTATACCTGAGAAAACTAGTCTTTTTGGAAACTGTTGCTCTGTTGACACTGTTCATCTAACAATCATTTATAATATATAGCCCCCTTTATTCTGCATTGACTTTTTTTTCTTTTCTTTCTTTTTTTTTTTTTTGACTTTATTTCTTACCATGTTAGATGTTTGGTTAGTTACTAAGAATAATGACATTATTATCTACTCTTGGTTACGATGCTTGCATCAAAATGAACTATATTAAGGAAAAAAAAAAAAGAGCTGACGTTGCCTGATAACCTGGGGACAAATCTCACTTTTAATCTGTTCATCTGCTGACCCAGCCTACTGTTTAGCGAGCTTTGCTGTTGCAGAGTGTCACAGAAAAGATGCCAGGGATTGACCAGCCCTCACCTTCTATCCCCTGCTTCTCTTTCACTTTGGCACCTCTCTATGCCCAGGGGAGACCTGGAGCACATCAAGCATGACTACATGGTGCTAAAGGTTAAAGTTTGGGCCCTGTGTGGCTTTCTACTTGATTCTGAAAATGAAAGAGAAAAGTATGGTGAACAGGTGGAATAACCTGCAGGCCTGCATTTTGTTGTGCAACTGGTGTTAACATCAGGGTATGGGCTTTTATGACCATGGAAGCCTCTTTGAAGATTGAGTACTGATAGGAGGAGATTGGATCCATTTGACAAGGTAGAGCAAAAGCCTCTTCACCAACCAGTTAAGACAGCTTTAAACTAGGAACAGCTGTCCTAGGAGGACATGCCTCACAAACAAGTACAGAAGGAGTAAACAAGGTTGGCAAGCAGGATGATATGGACAAGAGAGATCTTTCAACAAAATAGGGTAGAAGGAAGACCATTCCAGGATAAAGAATAAGGAAGTGCTGTGAAGACAGCCTTTTGGGTAAGCTCTCAAATTTGTCCGGGAACTCAACATGACTGGGTGTCCATGTGAAATGTCTGCGAACCATCAGGGAAAAAACAGGAGGAATTAGAGCTCTGTGTACAGCTCCCGGCCTATGTGATCATCAGGGCCGCAGAGCTAAGGTGGGATTAGCTCACATCATAACGGTTATGATGAATGTGTACAAGCTCTTTAGGAAGGACAGACTGCAATGACAAGTAGGGTGAGTAACCCTTTATGTGCAAGGAGCAGGACTGCATGGTACGCTGTCTGGGGACAAGTGAGGGGCCAGCTGAGAACATGAGTCAGGATTGGAGGACAGACAAATGTGGATGATGCTGGGGCCCTGCTATTGGCCATCTGATTAGGAAGAAGTAGTAAGGCCTTCACCACACAATATGGAGGACATTTGAAGGCCCTGATTCTCTGGAAGGGCTTTAATGACCCTGATATCTGTGAAAGAAAAGCACAGCAGAGCACAAAGAATCCAGGTTTCTGCAACTTTCTGACAAGGTTGATCAAGGATCTCATATGGAAAGGTGCTTTGCTAAACGTCATACTTGCAAACAAGGAAGGATTGTTCAGGGATGTGAAGGTCAGGAGCAACTATGTCTTCAGTGACCAGTATACAATGGAATTCAGGATCCTCAGAGGAGGGAACAAGTCAAATAGTAGGATCACAACCCTGGGCTTCAACAGAGAGTCTTTAGTCTGTTCAGGAATGTGCATGGAAGAATCCCATGAAATACAGCTCTGAATGGGAGAGGGATAAGAGAGAGCGGTTGATTTGGATCACATGGATCACATTCTCTGCTGGTCTGTTCCAATGACCAAGAAATCAAGAAAACATGGCAGGTAGCTTGCATGAATGGGCAAGGAGGTCCTGACTAAACTCAAACACACAAAGGAAGCATAAGAAGAAATGGAAGCAGGACTGGGTGACCTAGTAGGAACACAGAGACAATGTCAGAGGATGTGAAATGCAGTTAGGAAGGCCAAAGCCCAACTGGAGTTGATAAGCCCAAATGGTGAAGGATGTGAAGAGTATCAAAAAATGCTTCTACTTTATCTGCAAAAGGAAGATGAGCGAAAATGTGTTCTACTGCTTAATGGGGCAGGAAACTTGGTGACACAGTATATCTGAAAGGCCGAGATAGTCAATGACTCATTCATCTTTGTCTTTATTGGTGAGGTTTGCTTTCAGGTCCCTGAGCCTGGTAGGGAAGTCTGAGACCTCTGATGAAAGAGGATCAGGTTAGAGAACATTTAAATAAATTAGATAGATAGGCATACCTGATGGGATCCACCCATGGGTGCTGAGAGAGCTGGCCATCACTCATGAGAGCTGAGAGAGCTGCCCATCATTGTTGTTAGGCCACTTTTAAATATCTTTGAAAGTTCATAGTGATTGGGGAAGGTCTTTGAGGACTTCTTTGGTAAGAAAACAAATGTCACTCCTGTCTTCAAGACAGATGAGAAGGAAGATCTGGGAGATGTGGAAGATCTACAGGTTGGCCAGTAGCATATTGATCCTTGGATGTGATGGAGCAAAACCTCCTGGAAGCCACTTCCAAACATTTTTTAAGTACAAGAAGGTGATCTGGAGTAGCTAGCATGGACAATGAAGGACAAATTGTGCTTAAGTACTCAACAGACTTCTATGATGAGAAGACTGGCTTGGTGAGCAAGGAGAGAGAGCAGTGGATGTTTATCTTGATGCTAGCAGTGCCTTTGGCATTGCCTCTCATAAAATCATCACAGACAAGCTCTTAACTGAACATGGCTCTGGGTATCCTACTCTATCTGCCTCTGCTATGAGCAGGGGACTTGGACTAGATGACCTCCAGAGATGCCTTCCAAACTCAGCCACTCCGTGATTCTGTAGTAATTGCTCCACTTACCTATTGAATAATAGTATTCAACTGGGAAATGGAGTAATTCCAGTTGTCAAGTGATTTCAGCATGATATAGGAAAGATGACAATTAGATAAAGGGTAAAGGAACTGTCAGAAATAACAAATCCTTAATTTAAGTTGGATTTTCTTTTCTCAGGTATTTCCCTGCCTATATATTCCAAAATACTTAATTTCCTCAGCCAATATCTTCTAATTCAGTGCCATTACAGTATCCATCTTAACTAAAACATGATATAATCTGTAGTGTCAACCAATACCTCTGTGGCATACAGAACTGTATAACCTTGTTAGTTGTTTCTGAAAGTGCAATGTGATGGACGAAACTTTGAGATAATGGAATTTGTAAATCATTACAGTATGCAATTTCAGAGGACAATGAAAAGCAAAAAGTAATATCTTTAAAATATTTTAAATTAAGAAAATGTTAATAAGCATTTAGCACAAATTGAACAATATCTTATATGGGGCTAGGTTATGGAATGAGTACCAGCAGAAGGTACGCAGAGGCTAAAAAGGACAACAGATTCAGATAGTCAAACTTCTAAATATTCTGAACAAAATCACTACAAGGACAGAAAAAATGAGAAGGAAACATTCAGTAAAAGATAGTGAGGATATATTGATTTATTTTATTTTATTTTATTTTATTTTATTTTTATTTTATTTTAATGTTACCAAAATACATTATGAAAAAAAAGTATCTTTCTTTATTTTCCAATACATTTTCAGTGCTTAAAAAAAATAGAACTAATAAACAGGTTCTGAGACGTGGGGCAGAAATTTCCCACAGAGCAGTGGCAGTCCTGTGCTGCCTCACAGGAACAGGACTGAATGGAATGGGAAAGTGTGCTGTCTGCTGCTTTAGGATGCTTGGCATTCCCTCCTGAGAAACAAATGTTCAAATATTTGTCCTTAGGGATCAGTTTGACTTTTCTCACCCTTTCCTATCTCTTCTCCCCTGCCTTTTCTATGCTGTGTGGCTTAAAATAACATTTCCCCTGTCCTATCTGAATCTGATCCCTCAGGAGACTGGTGGATGATGTGAGCAGGCAGGCACAAACACACACAAACATGCACGCAAGGGCATGTGACATATAGTTTCACAGTAATAACATTTGTCTTCATCCTCTGGGAGAAATGTGGATCATTAACAATAAAGTGAAGGCTGAGCACAATAGTCTCTGTCACCTCTTTCTCTTTATTGGATTCCTACTGCTGGTAAATTCATTTCATCTTGAGATGCTGGCTCCTGTAGAGGATGAAAATTTGGGATCCTGATCTCTCACATTTCTAGACTCCTGGGGTTGAATTTCAGAATGGCTTTTACATGCTCCTGTTGAACAGTTTCTTCCTCAAACAAACAAACAAACAAAACAAAGAAAAAGAAAAGGAAAAAAAACAGCCCCTGCAAATTTTTCTTGTTAGGAATTCATGAATGTTTGTGTCAGAATAGAGGATGATTTTCTTTCTGTTCTTAGAACTGTACTCTCTTTCTCTCTTCCTTGCACCCCAAGTAACTAGCATTCAGCTTTAAAGACAGGATAAGATAGCAATGGTGATGCAGTGTTTATAAACAAACTGGAGTTGGAGGACAGGTTGAAAATACATACAAAGTGCTTATAATCTTATGAAGAATGAATAATTGGTAGATACAGATTCACAATTTTGTTACAATATCACTTATTTTTAAAAAGATGTTTTGAGAAGCGTAGGAGTATGAATGCTTTATTTTTTCTTTACAACCCAAGTAGTCACTGTTAGAAAAACATATTCTTTTCAATTATTGTACTACTGTTGTACTACTAGATCTGGTTGTCAAAATGATGCTAAAACCTTTTTGGAAATAAAAATCTTTATTGGCCATTAATTCTCCAACTTATTTAATAACTGTTCATTCTTATATCCTCGTTTTATCCCAAAAATGACAAAAACATTTTTTAGAAATTATACAAAATTGTGTCTTATATATTAATACATTAGGAAGACATTATTTTGGGGCTTAGATATCACCCCATACTTCATTTGGGAAGAATGAAGAGGTTGATCTTCTGGAAGTATTTTCTCAATTGAAATTTGGTATTCATGGTGTTAAAAAGACAAGGAGAAAGTTCATCTTCATTAAATTTTGAGCCTACTTTTCATCTTCAGTTCATTTCTCACTTCTTTTTTTTCCTCTTTATGTTTCTAATTCTTCTAAAACAAAGGGAAACATGAGTAATTGCAAGGTATGATGGGAAAGCACTATGCCAGAAGAGACTTGGTAGGAGTGTCCAGCACAGAGCACCTCTTTGATAGGCAGAGTCAACACACCTATTTTACCTGCTTTTTACCAGGAGGATGATGACATTGGCAGAGCAGACACAGCTGCAGTTGTTGGAATGAGCAATGGGAAGGGGATGTCTATTTTTATCAGATGCAGTGTTACATTTTTTTACCATTTTTGAAATAGTCACATGAGTTGGTATAGTGTGCTTTTTGTGTGTGGGTGCAGGTGTGTGGGTGTACCTTTCTTCTACAGAGGCACTTCTCAGAGTGGGAGGTATTCATCCCATACATAACACGCTGAAAGCAAAGGAATTGTGTTCATAAAAGTGCTAAATAAAGAAGGTGGTTAACAGAGGAGAAGGAGGATGAAAGAATTAAGCTGATACTGGTACCAAAATAAAAGGGACAATTACTTAAAACAAAAGCCTGAAACATATAAGCGCACATGGAAAATTTAATTATTTAATTATTGTGTACAGTGTATATATATATATATACAGTATATATATATATATTCTAAGAATGGGATCAATTAAAACCTTTTATTAAGAGTGTAAATGGCTGAAAGTTACTGTCTACTGTCAAGCACCAAATATATGCAAAGCAAAAACAATGTGTGATATATTATTGAGAAGCTGGACAAATTTGTTTGACAGATTTGTCTTGTTAGACAAATCTATCACAAGGGCTTAACTAATAAATTATCCGACAGAAGAGATTTTCATGGTTACGGTAGAATGACTTTTATCTGTTTGGTCACAGTTCACTACCTGCCTAACATATATTTTCCTAGCAAATGTACAGCAGGACAGCAATTGAAAAGGCTGCTTTTTCCTCTGGCCTTGGTTGCTGTTCTTTGGCTTGGAGAGCATGCTCTGTTGGGAGGGTGGTACCATTGCCGTACATATAATGTCTTTAATAAGTAGGTTTAGATAGGACTAGTGTCCTGTCAAGGCCACCAGCTCAAGGTGGCTTTGCCAGGAAAAGAAGGACTCAGGAGCAGAGGGGACACGTGGAGAGTCCAAAGTGCCAGCAGCAGCAGAGCTTGCTCATAGCAAAAGGGGACAGTGAAGGCAAAGTGAAGAAGAAGAGATTTTATTGAAGACTCGGAATAGGATGGGTTTTTCATTGTAAAACAAGCAGTTACTGAAAGCTGGTGGTCTGGAAAGTGGGGCTGGAGGAAAAGATCTAACCTGTAGAAATATGATGTGTGTGAGAGATTTGGCTTCCAATCTCCTTTTTTTAATTAGTCCTGGCCATCTGAATGTTCTCTGCATGAAAAAAATGACCTTGTTCTACTTTAGTGACTTTTGAAGGATTGGACCTTGAGATCTGTGCTTCAAGGAGCATTTCTTGCAAGCATACATTCCCATGATAGTAGTCATTTAATCTGATCTGAGTAATAGTTATACTTCAGTGAGTAAATTTCTGCTGGAACTAGTGTGATCTCTGACATGATTATCCAGCCTTGACTGTCTTCTTCAGTGATAGAAAATTAACCATCTTTGGCAAGCTGTCCAAGGAGTTAATTATCTTAACTATATTGTACCTTCTGTTTAGTCTGAATTTATCTCACTTCTGTCCTTGTCTATCATTAACTTTCTGTCTCCTTGATTGTAATCTACATACAGTCAAGTTACTCATTATTTTTCTTATGTAAACTAATTAGACAGGGTTCCTTTTGTCTTTCAGCGTTTAAACCTTTTCATCATACTGCTAGTCTCCAAAGGCAGAGGGAATTTTCTGTGCTGTGTTCCATTGATAAAATACTCAAAAATTGTAGCTGGCCTTTTTCATTCTTACTCTTCATTGTTTTACTGAGATTGTGCATTTTTTTTTTTCAGATTCTCTGGCTTCCACAGTAAAGTTGCTGATCTATCTAACAAGAATGGAGTTACTTATTCCTAGATTTAGGATGTTTGGCTACATGAAATATCATGACCCTTTGTTGATACCTATCGTGAGAGACCTGTATTGGTCATTTTTCTAATAGTTATGATTTGGCCACCCTAGTACTACCCACACCCAAAACAATAAAGGATATCAACATTATCTCCCCTAGATCTTCGATAAAAATGTTATATCAAACAGTATTTAAACTTAACACAGTCTAACATCATAATCTGTTCTAGCCAGAGTACTACTGGGTCCATGCCATTCCATGAATTGCTGTTTACATCTTCATTTTAAAACCTACTAGACAGATTTTGATGCATTTAATGATCACCATTTTTCTCTGCCCATTTTAATTTTCTGTCTGCTTCCAGTTGTTGCTGTATATAAAGGCAAACATATAAAAATATTCACTGGTGATATTTTTTGTCATAAAGGCATCTAATGAGAAAAACTCCTCAAACAGCTTGAAAGATCAGTCATTCTACATTGCAGGCAAAGCAGTTTGATCATTAATCTTTTTCAACACTGAAGTTGACAGTACTAGTCCTTACTTAAGAAATGTATGCATAACAAGGTTGCTTTTAAAAACCGAATGTCTGCTGAGTGCCCTGAATATCAGAAACACTGATAAATTTTCTATAAATACTTTTTAATCTGTAAACAGTGAATTATATTACTAAAAAAATAGCTCTCAGCAGAGAATTTTCAGTCAAAATGATTTAAAATATGTTTATCGTTTATGTGGGGCTGAGCAATTGAATTTATCTGAACGTCTCCTTGCATACCAGAACCTGAATACTGCAAGATAGAGTATATAAGTGGTCAAGAATTTCTTTATATCTTTGAGTGATGATGTCTGTGAATGGGATAATTGTTGCTCATGTCCTGAGGGTCATGTCAAGCTTTTTTTTAATTTACTTCATATATATAGATAATTAGCATGAAATCATAATTTTGGAAGGACAAGACTACCAGAAGTTTAATTACAATGGTCCCATAATTTGTGTTGTTGAATATTTACTGAGACTTTTAATAATGCATTAATGTTTTTGAAATGTGCAGAAATATTCTTCTTGCAATGCTGCAGCATCTCACAGCTGCTTTGTTTAGATATGAATGGAAATATAGTCTATATATGTACTGATGCTATTTTTCAGTATTTCAACTTGAATAACTTTCTGCTGTAAGCTAATGTTATTAATTTTTACCATTCAGGAAATATTCATAATGAACTTCACTTGATTACTTCAATTGACTATAAGCATATTTTTCTTTTCCTTTCTTTCTTTCTTTCTTTCTTTTTCTTTCTTTCTTTCTTTCTTTCTTTCTTTCTTTCTTTCTTTCTTTCTTTCTTTCTTTCTTTCTTTCTTTCTTTCTTTCTTTCTTTTTCTTTCTTTCTTTCTTTCTTTCTTTCTTTCTTTCTTTCTCTTTCTCTTTCTTTCTTTCTTTCTTTCTTTCTTTCTTTCTTTCTTTCTTTCTTTCTTTCTTTCTTTCTTTCTTTCTTTCTTTTTCTTTCTTTCTTTCTTTCTTTCTT